>JAPMOB010208813.1:0-13221 GCA_029875015.1 Lepomis gibbosus
ACGGAAGAGATATTAATGGGTATAATACCAGCATGTCCTTGTGCAGTGCGTGTGTGTGTGTGTGTGTGTGTGTGTGTGTGTGTGTGTGTGTGTGTGTATTGACATGGAAGACAGATTCATCAGTTTGTCTCACGTTAACAGATTGCACCTCTCTGACCTCACAGCTGGGTAACAACATGTGAAATGAGTGTTGTGTGTATTTGGTATTGTGTTCATCTGTGTCTGTGTTTGTTATTGTGAGTGAGACTGTGAGAGACTGTGACTGAATAAAAGCATGTTTGTCCATGCGTGATTGCTATTTCATCATTTGGATCTTTGTCTATTTTTATAGACATGTTTATGTGTGTTTTAATAATAATAATAATAATAATAATAATAACAATAATAATAATAATAATAATAATCCTTATTTGGGTAGTACTTATTAAAACAAAATGCTTCACATAGCAAGCAACGAACACATGGAGATAGCATAGAAACATAAAAACAAAGCAGTTATAGAATAAAAATATTGAATGAAGCACATTTTGCTTTTTTTTGCATGTGTAGGTGCAAATGGATATGCATTTTGTAAACACATCTGCTTCCTCCACGGAGACTCATGTTGAAAAGAGCGTCTGGGTAAAAAACATCACACTTATTGTCTGGGTGTCGAGTTGACTCAAGTCAACCTTATTTGAAAAGAGAATAACATAGAGCTCTAGTGGGGAGAGAGCGGGGACACAGCACGCAAGCATAAACTTATATTTTGTTTTAGTAATAAGACACACTCTGCCATGCAACCCCATAGTATATGACTTCAACAATACTCACAGACACACACAGTACATACACATGCAAACACACACTCTCTATCACACACGCCCTATTTGTAAAACTGTGAAAAGAAATCTCTCAAAGTAACAAACACATATCTAATATGCATTATTCTATTAACTACATTTACAAAGACACATATAGCTAAGCAACCAGGGCAGTAGGCCTAATATGCTCTGACTACAAAAGGGTTTGATGGTCAAGGACAGAAATGAAGTGCTGCTGTCAGACTGCTGCTCTAAAACCCACACATTTTAAAAGGCAGGATGTTATGTTAGGACCAGTCAGCAGGAGACACTCCTCAGGCTGAACCTGCAAATCCAGTAAGTCAGAAAGACTCAGAAAGACACATAGAAGTTGACGCTTAAAGATCCTTGCACAAAGAAAGTGCACACTCTCACACAACCACAGCCACTCAGAACACAAGAAAAACTAGTCACAGGTTAGGATCTACAACCAGGGCTATTACACTGTGTGTGACTGTGTGTGCGTGTTTACACAATAAACACTGACCTAGATTAATGTGAAGAAGCTGTCTTTGTCATACGTGTGTGTGTGTCTGTGTGACATTGTTAGTGTGGAGATAAGACCAGTTCTCTCCACAAGGCAAAAACCTTTATTTAGTTGTTTAAACATGCTTTTTGGTTGGATTCAGGGTTAGGTTAAGGTCGCAGAAAGCATCCTGGAAATGAATGTAAGTCAATACAATGTCCTCACAAGTACAGAAGTCCAATTGTGGGCGTGTTAGTGGTTCCAAGTTTGCTTCGTCTGCACACTCCTTCTCCAAAAGTCACTGCACTGACCTTTAAAATCAAAATGCCATCACATCCAGGCAACAGTTTCTGGTAATATGTATCAGTAGTTGAATGAACAAATGTAACGTCTATTTCATTGTATTTATTATTTGACTTGTTACCTGGTTTCTTTTTGATACAGGGTCTATACAATAGAAATCTTCCTTGAACAATACATGTAGCAGGGTATTTAGAAATAGTTCTGTTGCTAAATTCCAAATTTTCTAAGCATGTACTTTGGGAAATACTGTAACATAGAAATCATTAATAGCAAGGGCAACAATAGAAATAGAAATGGCTTTATTTTCTGAATCATTGCACAAGATTTGATGTTGACTACCAATGTAGTGTAACAAAAAATACGTAAAAATACCCTTATGCATCCAAAGTAAAAGTAACGCAATTAAAAACTGACAAAAGAGAAAAAAAAGACATAAAAACCTACATTAATTCAATACACTCTCCCCACTATGCAATAGAGCAAACACACACACACATACAGTCTTAGAACTGCATAGTCACACCTGGTTGATTCAGTACATCGTCTCATCCACTCTCTCGCCAAATAGTCTCCCACTTCTAACTTTCAGTCCGGCTGATGGCAGTCAGCCAAATGGAGCTGGCCGACCCATAAAAGCTCCATCCTGTGCCATAAAGCTGAAACTAAAACACACTTAAACTGCGAGTCGACAGAGAAAATGTGTTTTACGTCCTGGTTCAGAACCCTCAGGGCGTGGATACATTAAGACGTTGATATACAGCTTCAGCGAATTAAACAGCTTGTGATGTTTCTGCTTTCTTTGCTGCATCAAGCATCAGCCGAATGCTGCACAAATCTGGTCGACCATTTCTAAAAAAAAATTGTCTTTTCAAGACAAACATTTGAAGAGATCTCTGCAACAGTTGAAAGTTGAAGGAAGTGTCCATCAGTCAGAAAGACACTGATCTGTGCTGCAAAGGAAATGATGGCATGGAAACTGTTTTCATACTGTATGTCCATTGTCTGATGTATGATTTATTACCTTAGGAATAACTTTCCTAATGTGTTTATGGTCTCAATTGCTATTGTCATGTCTTCTTCAATACAGCATGATGTTCATTTAGTAAATTATGGTCCCATACAGAGTAAATTACACATTAAATCTGGGTATGCTTTATTGCATGGCTACTGTGTGACTGATAAGTCCCTACCACAGCAACCTGTCAGGTGTAGCAATGCATATCCTTCACCAGTTCCACCCTTTCATCTAAATATGGTCATTTCTCGTTCCAAAAAAATAAGTTGGCAAAGGCCAAGACGCCAAACTTGACGCTTCAAAATGGCAGTCCGCAAGCCAATGGTGATGTCACGGTGGCCAAGTCCACTTCTCTTATACAGAGTTTGTGTATCAGGCCCCCTATACACAACTAGTTTTAGTGTCTTCTGGAACATTACTGGAATGACAGAAACAATGGAAACTACTAGAGCTAGATATACTACAGGCTGAATTCATGCTGAGTTCCTATAATTTCCTTGACTGATTTATTCCTTGGGAATAATTCTAATGTCTGTCATTATTGTTCTTGGCTTCGTGGAAGAATCCTCTGTTTTAACATTTACCTGTACTGTTTTGATTACATTTTAACTGTCTCTGGGCTTTTTCCTTTCTGTTTTTGTGTATGAAGGTTCGTTCATGGTGGTGAACGCGTCTGGCCGGGCGTCGGGACAAAAGGCTCACCTTTACATGCCCACCCTGAAAGAGAATGACACTCACTGCATCGACTTCCTCTACTCCCTGTCCAGCCGGGACGGAGCCAGCCCAGGAACGCTAAACGTCTACATCAAGGTGAGTGTGTGTGTGTATGTTGGAGTGACTGACTGACTGACAGGATGGATGGATTGACAGATGGAGGGGCTGATAGACTGAATAGACTAAACAGGTAAACAAACAAACAGACCTCTGTTCTCTGTCAAGGAGGGATGAAGTTAGCCCTGGGGCATTGAATGTTTATGTAGGTGTGTGTGTGTGAGAGAGAGAGAGAGAGAGAGAGACAATGACTGGCAGGTAAAGAGACAGACTTCATTTATTCCCTCTTTGTAGGGATAAAGTTAGCCCTAGCATACCGCATTTAATAATATTGTTATTAGAATGTTTATGTGTTTTTTCTAAAGTAAATGTTAGGTAAGTAGACTAATAATGTTTATTTACAGAAACCAATGGACACTAATCAGGAATAAGAAATCGTAAAATGACTTATAACAAAACCAGCAAATATAAGGGATAGGGACCAGGGTGGTTAAGGGTTTATTAAAAGATTATCTGTGTTGTTGAGCAGATGCAGGTCTAGACCTGCAGGAGTAAATGTTCTATATTATGGTCTGAAGTCACCGATGGACAGGTGGTAAAATAAAAAGCTGGTGAGGTAAGAAGAGAACTATGGATGGAGAGTAGAGTGCTGAGAGGACAGACCTGTGTTCACAAAGTGAGGGAATGTAAAGATGGAAGAAAAGGATTAAGGTGAGTAAGGGGATTAATAAATCACTGGGTCATGCAAAAAGTAATTGACTAATCAATGAACTGATAAATAAGGAATGAATGTCAGAATACATCCAAGAATAACTTGAATGTATGCCTATTGACAACTGGCCGGGGACAACGGTTGGAAATTAGCCGTAGAGGCTAAAGCTGCTCTTTTTATCAAAAGGGACTGTCCACGATATTATAAACAAATAAACTAAACTAAATATTAAAGGATCAAAGGTAATCAAACAAATACTGTGAATCAAATTATCCAGGTACTAAGAATGCCATCAATGAGAAGGCCATTAGCTTTGGCAGCAGTGAAACGCACATGCATAAACATACTTCTAATATGTTTAAGCAAATTAAAAATATTGATTGATTGATGAGCAATGGGGCAATGGGGTTTATGACTAATGTGGTATTAATGTTAAGAAACAGTAGCACCAGCAATGCAATAATAATAATAATAATGATAATAATAATAATAATCTATAGGGATGACCCAAATAGTCAAAATTCAATGCCTCGATGGTTGGAGCCTGAATCGACTGACAATCCATAGACAGTATATTACTTGACAAAGCCACCCCGCTGATTTGAATGGAAAGCCAGTTTTGGACCGTTGAAATACTACTACAGGGCTACTTCCGGTTGGCACCAGCGTCTACTGCGCATGATAACGCAACATAACCGTGGTTTGATGATGTAGAACATAGGCTGTATATAAAAAGAGAAGAACAGCGAAAGAAACACCGTAATTCTAGTAGCTGCATAGCTGCGCCAACAAAAAGTTTCATGGCTCAGTGTGATCATCTGACTTGGATCATCTCTGATTAATCAGCCCACTTACGAGGCTCACCTGTCAAACACGAACGCAGCACCACTGATGGCCGAATAGTATTTTTAGATTTGCTGAGAGTTTATAATCCAAGCAACACGGTTACATCTGTCATGTGCGACGGGATGTCACAGGGTTTTGACGTCATTTTTGGGCCTACATGGAACCACCCATGCAGGCTTTGGTCGGCTTCACTTTTTCCAACTGTGGCTTACCCCCTTGTGACAATCACAGTCGAAGCTTCGCAGCGAAATGAGGATCATGCCATTTTGCCGATATGGGGGTGCTCGACGTCTGATTTTATATAGAACTATCAGTTGTCTTCCAATAAGTTAATAAGTTACAATGTGCATTTAAATGTTTAATACTGTAAATAAACCTGCAAAAAGAAAAAAAAACTTTCAATAAATGTTTTTAAAGTGCATGAATAAATCCAAAATTGTAATCCTAACCCTGGGTCGTCAGTGCGCATGTGTAGGCATAGCGTATATGTGTGCAGTGGCAGAAGAGGAAGACTTGCTGAAGAGAGGGAGCCCCAGCTTTACTGGTGTTCTGGCGATTTGTCCGCACATTGCGAGACTTTCGGATCAGTTATCACAATTGATGAACCACACAAAGAATATTATATTATTTTTAAATAGTATTTCAAATAAACCCGCGACGAACCGCGACATGCATGTGGCTGTACGTTGTTGGCCGCACAATGCACGCAAAACTCTGCGCAAGACCGGTGACTGACAGGCGAGAGAGAGAGAAAAGGGTCTTCAAAAAGCCTCGGTTTAGCTGGAAACTTACAGTGTAAGTTGAATGAATAGAGACTGCAGCTCTGCAGCTTCTCAAGATTAAAGCAGGGCTACTGTGTGTACTGTGTCTAAATACCTTATTATTTTATGTGTCTTGTCACTTTCTGCTCACAGGTGAATGGAGGTGCTCAGGGTAACCCAGTATGGAACGCCTCTGATACTGTTACTGAAGGCTGGGTGAAGGCTGAGCTGGCCATTTCTACATTTTGGCCTAACTCGTATCAGGTAACACACACACGTTTTGTCTTCGCTGGCATGACTATCCATCAATAACATTACTGCAAAGCTGTTTGCAATACATATGTAGACAATATGATGAAAACAATTATACGGTAGCTTGTTTTTAAATGTCAAGAGAAATGATTAGGTAAACTTATTTTCTGAAAGAGCTGCCTGCTCATCTTTGATCATCAATTCATCATCTGGAAAAACAGAACAAGCCAGAGATTAAACTCCTCCTTTAATGTAATCAACTCCCTAATCAAAGGTTTCAGGCAGATAGGTTTACATTTGATATTATGCTGTCCAGTCTTTCAATAAACTCGGAGGGTAGAATGCTACAAATAGCTGTTGGGATAAAAAACAAAACTTCTCTGGACATTATTAACATTTTGGCAAAAGCTGAACATTCAGTGGCATGAGGACACACTGGTGAGTCTCGTTATTCTAAACTACTATATCTCTGACTTAATCACATTAAAAGACATATTTAAGGACATTTCAATTTGTAATAGATGTGAAAATAGAAAAGCAAGTAAGGCAAAACTCAGCATACATGAAAGGTGATTTTGGAGAGATCTGTGTGCCTGCACCTCCATCAACCTAAGTCACACAATCTGTGTTTTTTGCTCTCTGTAAAGTTATAGACTAACATTGGGGCTGAAAGGAAGAAAAGGTTTAGAATTTGTCCTGTGTGCAGAGTTGAATTGAGTTTCATCATAAGTAGTAAAAAAAATAAAGGCCTCTCTCCCTTGGTGTATTCCTTTAATATTGTAACAGAAAACTGTTGCTATTTAATGACACTCAGTTTGTTTGTGTGTGTGCAGAGACATATCCTGCTGTGTTATTTTATTGAGGTAGCACAAAAGTGACTGTCTAATGACTGAGCTATGTTCAGTAAATGAAGGCACCCCTGTATCGCACACACAGATCTGAGGCACAATGGTATCCAAAGTGCATTAAATGTGTGTGTGTTTCCCTCCCTAATGAGGAGTCCCCTCCCATGGAGAATGACACTTCTTTTTCAAAAAGGACAAAAACATTGTCATATTAAAGTACAGACCACTGCGGGGGCAAGAACAAACTTAGGGTAACCTGTCATTCTCTTTTGAACAGCCTAAATGTTTGTTGTGTTGCACTACTTTATTGGAAGTTGTTTTTTGGCATGCATTTGCACTACAAAAAAATAACTATTATTCACTTATCCCACTATTGACACGGATTTGCAAGATAAAACACAACATATCTCATATTTTCATTGCATGTTTTTCTTAATATGATACAATTCTGGTCTATGGCTATGTAAAGTCTGAACTGCAATAAGGGATTCTTTTAAACTCAATGGAGAAATCACTGCCAAAACATTGCATTCTTTCGATTAGAAAAACAATGAGGTTTGTGAGAAGGAACCAACATAGAGAGAGAAAGCTCACAGATTATCTTGTCGAGTTTTGTCTTTTTTATGTGGTTGGCAGTAGACCAACAGGAGGGTAGAAAAGAGCACAACATGTGACACATGTCCTATGCTGGGTTTGAGTCCAAGACCCTGAACTTGCATAACATGCATGCACCACTGGGCCAGCATGACACCTGCGAGGTTCCAATTTAATTTGTACACCTAAGAATGCTTCATAATTAGTTATGACTCCATTTTTCTTTGTCAATAAAAATAGACTTAAAGGAAGGATTACAAAGATCCTAAAAATCTGGATATTATAGTAAATGGATAAGATGGGGGTGAAAAATCTGAACATTGCACACAAATACCTTCCATAACTTATTTTTTGAAGGAAAGGCAGAGAGTAAATCTTCCCAGAAGTCTTTAGTATTCAGACCAAGTCCCAGCTTATACTGTTGAGGATCCTGACAAGTACAGTGTGTGTCCTCAGTGTGTGTGTGTGTTTGTGTATGAGTATGCAGCATGCGTGGGTCAGAAGTGCATGGCCCCTTGACAGCCCTGCTTGACTGCCTGTCACCCTGAGAGTGTTTGTAAAGGAAAGAAAGAAATGAGAGGAACAGGGAGTGATCAAGAATAGAAGAAGGAGGAGGTTGTGGTAAGGAGAAGTGGAATGACAAGAGAAGGGAAAAGGAGGAACAGCATATGTGGTTGACATAAGGATGGAGACAGAAGGATGAAGAGAGGAATAGTTGCTGACTTTCAGTGGAAAATTCCCCTGGGGTTTCCATATGAGCTTCGCAGGGTGGTTCAGTTTGCGAGGAAAATGAATTTTTTTTTTTTGAGTTTCATAGGTTTTGGAGAAAACTGTGGCTCAGCCTGATTCTTTCTTTCCTTCTTCTCTCAGGTAATATTTGAAGCAGTTTCAGTTCAAGGCCATCCAGGTTTCATCGCCATCGACGACATACGAGTTCTAGCTCACCCTTGCCGTAAGTAACTCTGTGTGTGTGTGGGTCTGTGCATGCGACCGTGTTTGCGTGTGTGTGTGTCTTGTAATGGTTGACCCTGCACAACTGTAGCCCCACTGAGCATCATCTGTTTTATAGCTATCTCACACCTACACACACACACACACACACACACACACACACACATACAAAGGCTGTTTTTTTTTAAACGACAGATTGTGAGGCTTGCAGACAGATTGCAGAGAACCAGGAAGAAGGTCCAAACTCAGGGTCTTCATCACTCAAATCTGACAGAAGCACTTTGCTTCACAAAACTCCAGACTGCTTACTGCAACACTCTGTGGCCTACTTACCTCTCTGTCTACTCAGTATAACTATTCTCACTGTCTGTTGGCACTGCATTTTTACATCCAAGTGTTACTTTCAAATTAATTCAGTTCAATTCAACTTTACAGACATTATGGTTGAGTAGAACAACTGCTACTCTGAGATATTGAGTCTTGTTACACATTTTAAATACTATAGTGGGATCTATTAAAGATATAGATCTATTAAAAGGTAGTACATAATTTAAGAAAGCATAATAATTAAAAAGACCATTACCATAAGTTATTTTTATTGTGTTTTTTCAGTTTGGAAGAATGTGAGACAAGCTAACACAATTAAATTTCCATGTTTCTTCTACACTTCGTTTTTAATAATCTTGTCCTGTAACTCTTCTTGTTAATCTCTTTTGTCTTTTCTGAACGGCTGGCACAGAAGACCTAGCTCATCTGTGCCAATCACTAATCAGATTAGTCAAAGTGGGTAAGTCAATGATGGAAAGCAAGAGGAAGAGAGTAGTGGTATTCACAATAGAAGAAAGAAATTGAATTAGAAAACTAAAATTTGAGATGATGTTAAGAGACAGAGGAGAAAGAAGAATGTACACATAAAGAAAGGTTACCATAAAATGCAACCTTCATATCTAAGTCCTTTTCATTTGCAACAACCTGACCATTAGCGTCAAGCCGAATTATCATTGTTAAATGATCGATCCATACTCAGACTTATCTCTGTCTGCAGACAGTCAAAATGAAATTTACTAGTCGCTGGCTGGTCTCAATGCCAGGCCAAAGTCACCCATTGTCTGGCAGTCTGTCTCATTGTCTGCCTGCTCATCTGCTTTCCCATGAATTTCCCTGCCTTGCTCCAGACAACAATATTAAGCCCTGTTTGAACAGGGTTACTATTGTTGTGGGTTTTCCTGCAAGTGTTGTTTCTTATTACCAGTGGCATCTGCTATTATAATCCACTGTGAATCTACCATATCTTTAATAACAAGATGGCATCCTTCTGTTGCCTGCCAATTGCTTTAATATGTGATTGTGGAACTTTGGATGTTTCTCAAGTACTACCCAAAATAAAACCAAAAAATAAAAATGCTTTATCTTTAGGGATGGGGCACTGTTGGATTCTGAAAATGATCCTTTAAAGTTCCTCAACAAAAAGCAATAGCTCTATACCTTTTTTATGTGATCCGTTATATGATCACAACAAAATATTTCACATCAAAAATATGATTGTTGGAGCAAAAATAACCCTTTTATTTTATTTAGTTCTACAGAATACTGTACCAAAATGTTACACAGTGTGTGTTTAACAGTGTTGGTTTACTGTGTATGTTGCAGGTAAAGCGCCTCACTTCCTGCGTCTACAGAATGTAGAGGTGAACGTGGGTCAGAATGCTACCTTCCAGTGTACTGCTGGAGGGAAATGGTCCCAGCATGATAAACTCTGGCTGCAGGTTTGTACCTTCTTATCAGCAAATATGCGCATGAATGATATCAGCAGGAAGTGTACATACAGACCTTGATCTGCTGGTCAGAATCCTGTAAATGTTCAAATATTCTAAAACTGGTGTAATGGACTAATTATCTGTTTCAGCGGCAGATTTTCAATCTTGTTGAATCTAATGCTTCACCGTGGCATATCTCAGAGTAGAAATGTGTACCTCATTTTATAGACTACTGTCAGGCAATCAGAAAGAAACAGTACTACTGGGCCATCCAATATTCGACTGAATATTCTGCAAGAAAGAATATAAATTACTAAAAGCCCAATGTAGCAAATACAATTATGTTTTTTATTTAATTTTATTAAAATTAAATTAAATAAAAAAGTAAGTACACTGTGACAAACATCCCTAGCCTTCCCAGCTCTATTTCAGGATTGATTAAAAGTCCTTGTTCTGCTCCACACCAATGACCCCATCTTTGTACAAGTGACAAGTGTGTTGGTGTGTACGTATGGTGTGCATCCATGCCTACATGCTCATTCTAGTTTAAATTCATTTGCACTGGCAAGCTTGCGTGTTTATACCGCACATGAGTTTATACCACTGAGAATGCTACTGTGTATAGTAATGATATTTGCAATGGAGAGCAGTAAGCCTTCTGACTGGAGGTCTGTTGGGCAAAGCATGTTTCTCCAAATTGGCAGATAAAATACAGTGGTAAAAGAAGATTAGATCTGGAGATGTGGGGATCCACTGCAAAGCAGAAAGTGGCAGCAGTACACTTCATTTATGTCTGGTCTGCTCAGTCCAAATTGCTTCTGCTTCCTGCCAGGTCTTTGACATCAATATGGTATCATTACTGTTTCCTTTGTTGTGCGTCTCTTGTAATCACTGTAAAATGATAAGACAAATTACTAAAACTACTGCAGTACCTTTGCCAAAGAATCAGCATCGTGCAACATGTGCCAACACTTTTGCCAATAATTGACTGATCTTATCTTTCCAATCATGCAGCAGTGGAACGGTAAGGACACAGCATTGATGGTGACCAGGGTGGTGAACCACCGGCGTTTCTCTGCAACCGTTAGCGTTGGTGACACATCCCAGCGCAGCACGAGCCGCTACCGCTGCGTCATCCGATCAGACGGCGGGTCAGGGGTGTCCAACTATGCCGACCTAATTGTCAAAGGTACGTTATATTGTTTATCTAGTTTCACATGAAAGTACAAGTGGAAGGCAAACTACCAGTCAGTCAGAAGCAGAGTATTTGAATGGTTGTAAGAAGAGCAGCGCTTGACAGATCTTATCATTGTGGATGGTGTTAAATGGGGCTACTTCTTTAATGCAGCTAAAGTGAAAAACAAGCCTGCGTTGTGGTTGTGTAGTTCTTTGTGTGTGTGTGTGTGTGTGTGTGTGTGTGTGTGTGTTTGGCTGTTGTTCATTAGTGCTGTTGTAAGCTTCTGAGGACAGAATACTGAACAGACTTCAGAGTAGTGACTAGAACTCACAATGAGCCCTCTTTCACTCCTTTGTTTTGTTTTTTTTTTACATTTTTGTCTCTGTCAGCCCTTCAGTTCATTTCAGTGTCTCATGTTCCCTCCTTACTTTAAGTTTTAAAGTAGATACCAACACTGTGGTACTGTATTGTATTGTTTACCATATGGTAGGCCTATGCCCCATGAACCGTTTCGGCTGGACAAACACTGTTTAAACCCACATAACTCTATTTTAAAGTCTACCAAAGTTTCCAAAGATACCAAAAAGAAATATATTTACCATCTTACACAAGTAATTAATTTCTTAATGTGTTGTAACGGAGTAGCTATATGCAGTTTAGGATGTAAATATTTCACTAATTAGGCAACTTTATAGTTTTACTGAAGTTCATAAACAAGCACAGAATAAATGGTGTTGGAAAATGCTGTTTTACTACTAGTACTTAAGCTAAAATGTAATGGGAGTATTTGAATTTAAGTGCTTAAGGCATACAGTCACTTGAATACTAATCAAAAATCAATAATTATATTGAATACAATTTTATTTTTAGAAAAAATTTTATGATCCTCCTCTTTCTGCCCTCCCAGCCTATTTTTTTTCTCTTTTCCAATATTTTCCTTTCACCTCTTCTTACCTCTTGTTTCCTCTGTCCCTCATGTATTTGTCTGTGCTGCTCAACAAATCCCTTTGTTGTGGACATTCAAATCCTCTAATGCAATCTACTCATCTCTGCGCTTACACTCAATACAGGGCAAAAATATGAAGGAGTCTTTGTGATTTACCATCCTACTCTCATTCCTATGGTTCATGTGAAAAACAGGAAATACTGTAGCTATACTTCCCTGCTGTGAAGGATTTTGATGTACTGCGGAGGTTAGATAATGTTGTTCTAAGGCCTTTGATAGAATTATAGCATTGCAGCTATCTTTTCTTGTCAGACATTATTAGGCTACATTCCTTTACCTCTCAATGTCTCCTTCTGTTGCACATCTGTCTCCACCTTCAGAGGATGGACTTACGACTACTACTTAGTTTGAGTACTTCTCTCAACTTTTAAGTGTCTTATGCTAAATTGTTAGCCTGGATATTATAATCACCAAACATATATATGTTAACAAAATTAGCACTGCTATTACTCAACATATTCTATACTCAAGTGTTAGCACTGACTTGCTGTCATTTAACATACTGTATGCTAAAGTTTAAGTATTTAATCCCTTTTTAAACAGTAGTCTCGTTGAGATGGGTATCTTAAGCTAGTTTAGGGGCTGGCACTGAACCTCAAATCAGTAAAAACATTTGCTGTTGTTTCGCACTGAGACAGTCATGAAGCATTACTTACCTACTATCACCCAAAACATTGCCAGTGTTAGCAATAACCAATCACTTAACATATTGTGCTAGCTAAATTGTTAGCATGGTGCTGTACTTTGTCTTAAAATTCTGTATTCTACAGAGTTAGCCCCGGGCCTCCTATGTGGATCCTTGCATGTTGACACTGCGGCCATTTTCCTCCATTGTAAGTTGTGTAAACTAGGGCTGGGGTAAACGATTATTAATTAAACGATTAGTCTGGCGATTATTTTATCGATTATTCGACTAATCTAAC
>JAPMOB010208814.1:0-37918 GCA_029875015.1 Lepomis gibbosus
TATATATATATATATATATATATATATATATATATATATATATATATATACACACACACACACACACACACACACACACATATATATACACACATACATGTGTAAATACTGTATATTTGAGATCATCCTATTGTCCATCCATCGTCAACCGCTTATCCTGTGAACAGGGTCATGGGAGGCTGGAGCCTATGCCAGCTGACACTGGGTACACCCTGGACAGGTCACCAGCCCATCGCAGGGCATAGACAGACAACCACTCACACTCACATCCACACAATTTTGGAGACATCAATTAACCTAGCCTGCATGGCTTTGGATGGTGGGAGGAAGAGAACCCACGCGGACACGAGAACATGCAAACTCCACACAGAAAGGCCAGAGCAACTGGGGTTTGAAACCACGACCTTCTTGTTGTGAGGCGACAGTGCTAACCACTGCAACACCACGCCACCCCAACCACACATGTTGACAATGAGTCTCTCTCAGCTCTGTCAAGGCCGAAGAAGAGGAAAACTGGCAAGCGCACTCACTCGCTCAGCCTTGTGACCTTGCTCTCTGTTGAGCTGCACTCCATCAAGATGCCAGGACAGCTGGAGGTAAACAGCAGTTAAGTGAGGAGTGTGTGTGACGTACATGTGGACTCTGGGTGATGAGCTGAGAGGCCTCAATCAAAACACAAGAAGAGAAGAACTAAATTTATTAAATGACTAAAGAAGTCATTCCATACAAAATGTTTTACAAAAAAAACACACTAATTATTGTTATAAAGTGTTTGAGAGCATAAAACTAAAAATTTACTTTTTAAAGGAGCACATACTTTTGGATTTTGTATCTATATGCTCTAAATTTTAGAGATTAATTTTAACTTTTTGAACCTTGATTTACTTGCATACGCAAAACACAATACCCGGTGGTTTTGCATGCCCAAAACACTTACATTCTGTGCTGCTTTTTGTAAATTAATTTATCCATTCTTTCCACTCATTTTTTTGATACAAAAATCTATTAGCTGACAGTTTAAACTTGCTTGCATGAACTTACCTGAAAAAAATATTAGTTATGTTTAGGGTTGGGTATTGTTTAAAATTTTACGATACCAGTACCAAAACCAATACCCTTAAAGTGATACTGATACAATAAAGCACTTCATTCGATACCTTATATAAAATGAAACCTGTTGAAGCCACAGTAGTTGATTGGTAGCCTCTTATTATTTTTATTGTTATAGACAAGTAAGGTTATCTATTTTATTTTTTTGTGTTTCAAATAACTGTTAAATAAAAGTATTGGGGAAATGAATTGCAAATTGTGTCAGTAAAACCATACATACATGTTGTGGTGGCAGCCCGGCTGACGGTGAGTATCCTGTTTATTTCTCTTTTCTTGTGATTCTGTTTTTCCCTTGTATTTTGGCCTGCCTACCTGTGTCTCCTCTGCTCCCCTTGCTTGTGTTCTCCCCCTCTCTCTCTGATCCTGAACCCAGCTGACGATCCACACCTGCACCTCGTCAGCCACCTCATCTGCCTGCCCTTCTTGCTCCTCGGTCCCCCGTGCCCGTGCACCCCGGCGGCCACCTCTCCTTCATCTCCACTCCCTTAACCCCTCTTTTTTCCTCAATAAAATCTGTTTCAACCTAAGAGTTGCTTTTGGGTCCTCTTCTGTCCAACACACACAACACATACAAATAGTATTTTTTTGCTGGAATCTGGTTACAAAAAGTAGGCCTGGGTATCGACTGAAGTAGGCTACATGGTTTGACTGGAGATGTTTCGATTCTACTTGATATTGGACTGTTTCGGTCGATACCATGCAGGTATTGAGTAGCGATACCCATCCCTAAACACTTTTAAACAAATCTGCAGTTTTATACTTACATATAAAATAATTTATATATAATAAATTAACACAAATTTTAAGTCTGCTAAATGATTTTCATGTCACGCACAACAGAGAACAAAGAAATTGTAAGTTGCAATAGAGATCATTCTTACTGTTCAAAGCAGCAATAATCAATATTTTTACATTAACAATTGATCCTATGACTACTTCTATGTGAAAGGGGTCACTCCTAGTGATGAACCCACAGAGAATAATCACCGGACTCTGCTGTTTCCTTCAGATCTATAGAGTTTCAGGCTCATTGTTTTGGCTTTCCGGCCAGCACCATTCTCATCAGCACTGTTTTCAGCAGCTAGTGGGCAGCTGTTTTTTGCTGTTAGCAAAAAAGTCAGGAGGAATTTCGAACCGTTCCTCGTTACAAAACTGTTTCAGTTTAGCAATATTCTTGGGATGTCTGGTGGCTCTCTTGAATTCATGCCACAGCATCTCAATCAGGATGAGGTCAGGACTCTGACTGGGCCACTCCAGAAGTCATATCTTCTTTTGCTGAAGCCATTCTGTTCATTTACTTTTGTGGTTTGGGTCATTGTCCTGTTGCATTGCCCATCTTCTGTTGAGCTTCAATTGGTGGACAGATGGCCTCACATTATCCTGCAAAATTACTTAATAAACTTTGGAATTCATTTTTGCGTCGATGATAGCAACCCTTCCAGGCCCTGAGGCAGCCCCAGACCATGATTCCCTCCACCATACTTCATAGTTGGGATGCTTTTTTTGGACAGCATTGGCTTCCTCCGTGTTGTCCTCCGATGGACTCCATTCTTATTTAGTGTTTTACATGTTGTAGAGTCATCAACAGAGATGTTAGCATGTTCCAGAGAATGCTGTAAGTCTTAAGTTGACACTAGGATTCTTCCTAACCTCACTGAGTATTATAACCTGTGCTCGTGCAGTCATCTCCCCCTACTCTAATCATTTAGATTTTTTATCTTTTCTATTTGCAACTGAATAAGGGGACTGAGGGTGTTTACAGGTTTCCCTTCAAGTTAACTCTGCAATCATCTTGCAAATCATACTTTCTCGGGTGCTTTCAGCTTTAATTTCAGTGTCTGATGGACATGACCCACCTCAACCCCAGTCACCTTCCGTGTTATCAGATCCTCATACCCAATCACTCCTTCCACTGAGCGCATAAGGAATCCCACTCCATACCACATCCATCCAAATCTTCAGCTGTTGTTTCTCACTCTTTTACCACGGTCTCCATCGGGTGAACATTAACCAATTAAATTAAGACATTGCAATGGGATCTAAATGACTCCTTACATCTTTAACGTTTTCTTCAACTTGTCCTTCTGTGCGCACTAAATTATTTGTTAATGATGTAATGTAAAGTATACATGATTAGTAGTTGAGAAACTAAAACTTGCAAGCACATTGGCACGGTCCTCATACGGTCAAGTGGCTATTCAGTGTCATCTGCTCATATCACAGCTGTTCCTCCAGACTTGACCCCTTCCTGGATGATAGAGTGGCAGGAAGAAAGGGTGACACAGAGCAGAGGAAAGAGAGGTGCGTGTTGAGGGCTCGTATTCCAGCATCCTCTCCAACAGATTAAAAAACTGGTGGTGCTCAGTCCCGTGTGATAACAAGTACGTCTAAAAAAAACAATTAGAGAAAAACATGTTGTTTAAGGGAGTTATTATACATTGCTAATGTTTAAAAGTTTACCTGCACAGCTCACCCTTAATGGTTTGCACTTGGCTTTCACATAACGTCCGGCCTTGGAGCACTCATTCCACTCAAGATGCCCACGGTGGAAATACTTTTTCTTTCTGTGAAGAAAAAAGTATGTTTTGATAGATAAAGTTTGTTGGCTTGTGGGTTTGTGTGTATGTGACAGTGTACAGGAGTGTGTTACCTGCTCCTTTGAATCATTCTCTGAGGAATTGGTCCTTGTATTCTCTCCATCATAGCAAGATGCTCCTTATTGTCATGAGTCTACAAGTGAACACAGATGCACAAGTGAAGATCATGTCAACACGATCAAAATCATCCTACTTTCAGCATGCTGCCAGAGGCAGAGCTTAACACCCACTGTCTGTTGCTAACTAGCTTATTGCTAACATCTGCACAGTTGGTGCAATGGCTGTTTGGGGCGATTAAACACAGACTGAACATAGGCCTACCATTACATTTCATTTTTTGTATAGAAACAAATGATATGACGCAAAGTGCTGGTAGACAGGTTTATTACCTTCAGAAGGATCCAGGCTAGCTTTTCAACCCGCTCCCAGTCTTTATGCTAAGCTAAATGCTGCTGTCTGTAGCTTCATATTTACCATACAGACATGAGAATGGTATAGGCTGTAATTTTACCAGTATAAACACACGTGTAACCTGGTACAGTGTGAAGCCCTCGTAGTATTCAAACAGGATGCAGCCGATACTCCATACATCACAAGGATGGCTCCAACCCAACTCTGTGGGATAGAGAACAGGGACAAAGCCTTCAAATACAAAAACAGCTAAACAGAACTGACAGCTCCAGATTACTGCCTGGTCTAAGTCAACATCTCATACCCAGTATGACCTCTGGAGCTCGGTAGTGACGCGTGGAAATGACGGCAGAGTGGTGTTCATGGTCAAAGGTTGCACTGCCAAAGTCAACGAGCCTCACTGTGGTGTCATTTACTCTCCTCTCATTGCACTTCTGAATGAACAGAAAGTAAACAAGTCAACTACTTAGCCAGGTGTATATCTTTTTAGTTGAGACTGAAAGTGAGCATACCAGTGTTGGTAATAATCTCCTACTGCAAACTGCACGCGCACCTATGCTAAAGGAACAGTTGGCAAATATAAGAAGCAACATTTTTACAGTCAGCAGTTAGCTTTGATTAGCAAAAAGGAAAAAGCTAGCTTCGTTTTCGTTCTGAATACACTGATATGCCTATGTTGTTATACTATGGTTTTGGTACAGAAGCAAACAAGATGTTCATTACTGAACTTGAGAGGTGCTGGTAGGTGAGTTTAGGACAGAACTAGGCTACCTTTTCCTTTTGCTTCCAGTCTTCATGCTAAGCTAATCCAATGGCCAGGGATGGCGTGTTAATCATATAAATTTATTTTAAATACTTATTTCAAATATAAACTAGAATTTTGTCATTTGTATTTGATAGTGTTAATGAAAATAGCTTAATACTTGGGATCAAAATACTTAAGCTTAAACTTAAGGTGTTTTGGGCAGAGAAACATTGTTCACTTAATCAACTGAGTCAGTGTACTGGTGAAGGGAAAGTATTTTTACTGTTTATTTAATATAAAATACAGTTATGTTTATTTACATGGTGTGGCTGCTGTATTTTGTAGTTTCTTTTGATACACTTAGGGTAATTTGGTATCTTCTTTTAAAATACATTTTGATGTAGTATCTAAATCCCTGCTAATGGCTGCTGCCTGTGACTTCATATTTACTGTACAGAAATCACAGTGGTATCAGCCTTCTCATCTAACTCTCAGCAAGAAAGTAAATAAGCATATTTCCAAAAATGTTGAACTTTTCTTTCAAGATTGTCTCACTGCTTGTTTTTTATGCTTCATTGGACTTATTTTAGCGATATTGCAGTGTTCCCAGATCTCAGCAATACTTCTGAGTATAATGTTATTATTTTCAGGATTGAAAACTATAAAAATAAGAACAAAGTTTAAACAAAGATCTATTTTTTGTATAAAACAGAAATAATAAAAACAATATCTCCTCAAAGATGCCATAACACAGAGAATTAGCGCCACACTGAGGTCAGCAAACACAACAAAAATATGTGTCTAAAGTCTAAAGGAAAGACATGGATGGTTCCTGGTATCTGTCTGCTGAGCAAAACCACAAAATTAATCTCCCTGCCTTTCATCCCTGAAGGTGCCAGCACTTCATGCCTGTAGCTGTTTCTAACCTTCTCAGCGTTGTATATGAGTGAGTATTCCGAGTTGACAAAGAGGATGTTCTCAGGCTTCAAGTCGGTGTGAGTCAGCTTATTGTCATGGAGAACTGTGGTGGAGACAGAGGGGAAGGAAGCAGATTAAGATTTATGAGGAGAGAGCCGTGTCCGTCCTCTGATCAAGTTTTCTGTTAGTTAAATATTTAGATATCATGATAAAAAAAAAGTGCAACCTGGCAGCAACTAGGGTGTGATGATACACTTAGGCCTAGCCCACGAGACGATAGACAATATTGGGTTCAAGAGAATGACGTGAGAATAACACTATTTTAAGAAATCTTGAATGATGAAATATATGGCTGGAAAAATAATCTTTTATTCAAGTGAAAGTCAGAAAATGCAAAGAGATGCAGGTGCATTTTGAAATGTTGCTTACATATTGTTTTTGTCTCTAGCTCTGGCACTGTTTATTACTTCCACCCAAAATGCTGCCGCACAAACAATTTAAGCTAATTTCACCCTCTCACTTTGTCACGCTGATATCGTGAGACAGCTTTTCACCTAAATATCATCACGTTTTAATATTGCGAGCTCTCATGGCACTAGATGTCCTTCCACCCCTATTGGCAACACAATATTTCTTTATATTAATATGTTATAACTGGTCATTAGTAATTGTCAATACATCAGTAAATAAGTTAGTTATGCTGATGATTCACAACTCTTTAATAAGTTCTCTTTTTCTCAGCACAACCTTGCATCACTACCCAAAACTGTCGCTAAAGAGCCCTAATAACTGTTATGTAGTGTAGTGTTCACAGCCTAGGTTTGTTGGTCTTTCACTTCAGTCTGGTAAGGGGATGTAAATCAAGAACGCGTGTATCATCTTCAGGTAAGAGTCACTCTCTAGATATCTACCTGGCCTGGGACAGCTGTTGAATCTTACTGTCATCACTGACACTGATCCAGAGGTACAAGATATAAAGCAAAGTGGTGGAGGTATAGTGCATATTGAACTCACAGCTGACAGCGTGGCAGATCTGGTGGGCCATGTGTCGGATTTGGTTAATGGGATAAGGCAGGAAGTTGTTTGCTTTCAAGAAATCAAAGGTGCTGAGAGACAACAGCTCAAAAGAGATGCACACGTGGCCGTAGTAGTTAAACCAGTCCAGCATCTGCACACAGCGACTGATGGGAAAAGAAACAGAGATTAAATGTAACAGACAGAAAAAGAGTAAAATCATTAAAATCCCAAACTACTCACTGTTTGTTGTCTGGATCTCTCTCTCTGATCTTCTCCAGCACATTGATTTCCAGTTTGGCTGCTTCCCTGTATTTGTCCAAGTTCTTAATGATCTTCAGAGCGATTCGACTTCCTCCTCTGTGTGTTGAAAGACTGTGTTTGAAAGTAATAAACACTACACATGCTGCATATTGGTTGCATCTTCCATTATTTGATGAAGCAATTTACCTGCTGTGGTCCAAACATTGTACCACCTTCCCGAAAGTACCCTCACCTAGAGTGTCAACTATCTCATCTGTGAAACAGATTGAGGTTATATTAAAGCTGGCGGATGCTGACGAAGACTGCCAACACTTACAGCTGAACTGATACCTACATCTGTCTTCCAGGACGTCCCCACTTTTATAGATCAGGTGGCCATTCTCAGTGTCTCTCTCTTTATCGCTTGCAGTTTCATTGCTCCGCTGGAAACCAAATTTGTGAGAGGTGGATAAAAGAAGAAAAATCTGTGCAGAAATCAATCTGCCTCCGTCTCTTTCTTCACTTTCCAACTAAAGACTGAGACAGATTGAGTGACATCTGACCACTAGGTCTTAAAGGGCAACGGTGATCAGCTAGATTTAACCTTCGCTAAGAGTGGCGTTTTCAATATTACATGCAGAAAAATGCCCACACGATGAAACAAATCTGCACTCAAAAGAGCTTCCATTTCATGCATTTTCTTTGATCTGCACTCTGGTTATGTGGCTGTAATAACAACAAATCCTCCAGAAAGCGAGCCTTTACACATTAAGGTTGTTCCTGATGGCCTGAGCTTGTTCTAAAAGAAGTTAATAAGCAATGTCAAATTACTTCTGGCACTCTATGGAGGAGCTGAGGCTCTATTTCCATCCACATTCTGAGACTGTTATTAATATGAGTAGGCCAGCATGTGCTGAGGAGACACTTACTGCAGGACACAGGCCACAAATAAGACAAACAAGTGACCCATATAAACACACACAGTCTGAATGTGGTTTGTTGTTGGTAGATTGGAGAGAATAAGGACAAAATTACCACATAGTGCTGCTGGTTTCTGGCCACAGGTCAACCACAATGCAGAGGTGACAGGATTATTGGTAGAAAGAAATATACTAACACATTAAGAATGCATGCACAGACAATGGAGATACTCACAGAGAGGCAGAGGCAAATACAGTCCAGAAAACCCTTATAGAAAGAGTACAGCTCTGTCTTTCCCATTACGCTGAAGTGTAGAGCTAGTCAAAGATTAGAAGAGCTTCAGTGGAAGAAAAGAGGCTGGAGGGAGGTTTTAGTAAGGTGAAGGAGATAGGCGGGTGACAAGGAGGATGGAACAATACAATAATAAAGCAATAGCACAGAAAAAACTAGAAGGACATGGAGTTGTGACAAAGTAAAAAATAGCCTGCAGTGTTGTCAGCAGACAACCGAAAGAAAAGCAGAGACACAACTACACAGTCTAGTCACAAAACTGACAGAATAAAGAATACCTTAGGAGGACTGAAGAAAAAAAAACACTATCAAGCAAGAAAGCTGAAGTACATGACACAAACAGAAAGTGACAGACAGAAATGAGATGAAAAGATTGGAGGAGGAGGACAGAGAGAGAGGGTGAGAAAGAGAGAGCTGAGACAGAGGCTAATAATACATTTTGGTCACAACCCCCTGAGAAAGTCTTCAGATGAGAATCAAGATGTGGTCGAGGGGAGCGACAGAGGGGAGAGGAGGAGAGATCCAGTTTCACTCAACTTACTTACTCGCCTCCTTGCACCTCTTTAACCCCTGCAATATGTTTTGCCACACCTGTCCTGCTCTGCATGCTACAGATACCTTTCAATATACTGTGCTTGCTTTCTTTACAAAAATAACAGACAGAGCTCAGAATAAGTTTTTATTTATTTTGTAGTTCACGTTCAAAGGGACACATTACCTGAACAGACAGGTGCATGTTTCTTTTCAGTGCAGAATAACATGCATGTCTATAAAAATATAATATATATATATATAAATAACAATATAAACAGTTAAAATATTTATCTCGAAATCTCATGAAGTTGATTCAACTCTTTGGCCGCAGAAGCAAAAGGGGCCAGTGCTGTAAAACTTGCTTTATGATGCTTTTGGAATTCTATAAAAACTGTAATAACTTCAATAATTTCAAACATGTCAACAAGCCACACCAATAACAAATCTCATGAAGTGATCCGTAACAAAAAAGTCATACTTTTTTTGAGACTATAATCAGACTATTTTTGTATCTGTATACTGCTTAAATCCAGATCTTCTTCTTCCTGATAGAGTGAACACAGGAAATATAAGAAACAGGCAAATAATCTTCTATCAGACTGAACAACGTTTGTTTTGGAGGCTCCGGGGGGACTTGTCATGTGTGACTGTGTACGTGTCACAATGTCAGATGCTCCTCTTCATACTCAGGTACAGGTAATATCAATATGTCACCAAAAGGCTCGGCCTGCTCCGCATGTACCTTCCTGGCCGATAAAGTCTCTACAGACAAGAAGCACACACAACCACTTAAAAACATCCAATTAGTGAGGAAAATAATTAAGCACAAATTATTAAAGCTTCCACTCATGATACCTTTTGGCATTTTCAAAGACTCTGACTGAGACTGAAAGTCAAATATTATAACTCAACACCCACATATTGATTAAAGAGCATCCTCCGGCGTTGATGCTGTAAACATTAATACGATTTCAACATGGGTTGATGGGATGATATGGTGATAAGTGAAACTGATGCCTCACCCAGGAGCCTCTGAAAAGTGCTGCTGACAGTTCTTCGGTCGACCTCGGGCGGTAGGAGAGAATGAAAAAGCACAGGTAACGCTTCATGGCTGGGAAACTCCGGCAGCAGCCTACACACACACACACACACACACATACACACACACACAAGCATGTAATCGTATTATTATCGCCAAACCTAATCAAATGCAAGGACTGGGAAAGACAAACTTCTGAGCTCTGAGTTTCTACTGGTTAGTAATGGTGGTGCGTTCACTGTCATTACCCGGGAGACTCCGGAAACTCGTCTACCACCTCTGGGATGTCCTGCAGCACAGAAACAGACCTGGAGACAGTGGACCTGCCAACACACACGTGTGCATATAAGGATGACTGCAATCACACACTTCGCATATGTTTCTTTGACACCTACCCTTCTCTCTCGGGGGTGTACATGGGGGAGATCTCTCGAGGAGCCTCCTTTGGATAGGAACCCTCCAGTGGCAGTGATCCTTGGCCTGAACAGACACACAGATTTGAGGACATTGCACTGCTTATATTCATTTTCTGGAGGTTTGCCCCAACCCTTAACCATAAGTGATTCATGCCAAACACCGACCTCTGACCTCAGCCTCACCCCAGGGAAGACACAAACCACTTTAGCTCAAGCTATATTTTACTGCAGTGGTTACACAGTCTTCACAGTACAGTAAAGTTTACCTGAAAAATCAAACGCCTCTGATTCTGCCAAATCTCTGGGGACCTGTACTCACACACAGGCACACACAATTAGCTATTCATTTTCTGACATTTCTCCCTGCACAAAAAGGCTGGATAGATGTCACACAAATAATCATCTTTCCATACCTCCTTGGGGCTGAGCTCACGTCTCGCCTCCTCTCTTTCAGCAGCCTCGGCCACCTCGGCCGCTTCGATCATCTCACTCTCTCTTTCCTTTTCAGAGTCAGTAGACTCAGCCCCTCTCTGCCCTCTCTGCAGGTCCGAGCCTGAGATAGCTGTGATGGTCGCAGCCCGTCTCCATAGAAACTGTGCATCTTTGGGTAAAACTGCGGGGGGGAATGCTTTGCGGTTTATTTTTGAAAAGTTATTTGAGTTGAGTTCTTTAAAATAGCTGTAGGTGTGAAAAAATGTATTATGAAAGGTGACATTTGTTACACTTTAAATCAATAAGTCATTATCACTTTAGGGAAGATTAACAGACTATAGGCATTATTTGCTGACATTTTACAGTTGGTGCCACTGGGTTGTATTTCAGAGAAACTCTGCTGGATTGTTTTATGGTAGTGTGACCAGGCGTCCCCATTTTCCAGGGACCGTCCCCGGTTTTGGTGGCCTGTCCCGGAATTGTCCCTTTTTTTAACTGTGTGTTAATCATAGACTGTATAAGTTGTTAACGGACCTGAAGTCAGATTTTACGTGGCCAGATCATCCGCAAAAATTGATTGCCGTCCACGGGAATGATAACATCATTATTGGCAATAATAGTAGTCTGTTCATCCTCAGCACTGCTCCAGTGATGATAGTTTAATTCCGTTTATCATTTTTGATTCTTTACTAATGTATATTGTCTGCTATGTAGCAGGAGGAGTTACAAAACTACATTTCACTCTATAACTTGTTATATTGTGACAATAAACCTACCTACCTGTTGTTGCAGATGGAATGTGTTTGGTGGGTCTATGTCTAATATGCTTGTTTGTATTTGGAAAACAAACTGTAGCCTATAATTAACATGGCTTATTTCTGAGTTATATATAAAATAATCCTTGACTCTACACTTCTTAACTATCTGTGTACCAACAATCAAGTCCTTTTTACCTCTTAAAATACCTTTAAATGACCAAAACAACACATAAAATGCAGTATTCTACCGGACAGAAAGTGATTGCAGCCTCTACTTGCTGACTGAAAGGTAGATTCTGCCTCAAAGTAACTTGATTTCATTCAGAAGAGTTATATTTGACAGATTATAAATCCAAAATTGTCCCACTTTTTTATTACATACATACATGACATACCACCAAACCAAAGATGTACCCAGTTTTCATTTCAGAATCTGGTCAGCTTATTTTATGGCATAAATGAAATAATATTTTTGTACAACACAGGAAGAAGGTGGCTGCTCTGTGTTTATGGGAAACATTTTTTTCTAATGTTAAACTCAGATAAAACTGAAGTTATTGTTCTAGGGTCCAAGCACCTCCGTGACGCATTATCTAAAGATATAGTTTCCATGGGTGGCATCCCCCTGGCCTCCAGCACCGCTGTGAGGAATCTTGGAGTTATCTTTGATCAGGACATGTCATTTAAGTCTCACATTAAGCAAATTTCAAGGACCACCTTTTTTCAACTCAGGAACCTCTTGTCTCAAAATGACACAGTGTTGTATATGTAGCATTTTAATATGTTGTGTTTATGAATGGCTGCTACGTTGGCAAGGTCTCTCTTGTATAAGAGATTTTTGATCTCAATGGGACTTCCTTGTAAAATAAAGGTAAAATACTTTTTAAAATCATCAACTTTTTTTAAAAAATCATCAAAAGTCAGTAAATGTTGTAGGCTACATTTCCCAACTTAATTAACATTTTGCATTTTTAACATTTCCTTAATAACTTTTACTGTAACCAGCTACCTAACAACCATAATCCAACCACACAGATGCTTTCACCTGTTGTGCCTGATTTGACCTCTTCTGTGGGGGTGGGCTTAATAGGCATCTTCTTCCCACTTCTATTAGCTTTGCTGAACCTATAGGATATGTTATGATAGGCCTTTTCCACATCAGACATGTTGACTTGTTATTTGCTTTTCGTACATTGAGGTTACTTACATGTGCAGGGGTTGTTGAGGAGCTCAGAAGCAGGGATCATCCCGTGAGAACAAGGCGGTGGGAGAAGTGGACGTCTGGTCTCAGTTAGAGGGTTGTCGATCCACTGTTGCAGCACCTCCTGGGAGAGCTGCGTCTCTGGGTCAAAGAAGATCAGCTGCCTCTTCCTCCTCTTTCTCATCTTCACCTCTGGGGAAGGCAAATCCTGGGCATGGGAGGGGTTTGGGAAGTAAAAAAATGTTTAACTTTCCTCCAGCTGTCAAATGTATTCTGGGTACCACTTTATATTAGGGCACCTTATAGTATTTATAAGTTGTAACTAATGAGTTTATCAACGCTTAATATATAATTCACTGAAGTTTATAGATCACTTATAAACCATAAGTAAGAGCAGTTTTTGGTGGTTGTGAAAAAATCCTTTAGGTGTTGTTTATCCTCCTTCAGCTTGACATTTGCTTTGTCTAGCGCTTTCAGGAAAACGCTTCCAACAGACGTTTCAACCACCGAACCTCAATCCATTTAACAACACCGTATTAACAACTACAAATTCAAGGCTTGATGCAGTTTTGTAAATAACCTAAAAACATTCAACATAAGAAAATTGCAAGTGTGATTTTGCAAAAGCATTAACAGCAAACAGGATTTATCACAACCTGGCAACCCCTAAGTTCTTGTTATTGGTGTATAACAGGCACAATGAAGCATTCTTAATGTTTAATTAATAACCAGTAATAAAATTAGTTACACCTTTATAATACCTTTATGAAGTGTGCCTCATTAGCTCAAAGTGGTACCGTATTCTGTATTTTGAACAAACGGCACACAGGCTTGCACCTCTAACTCCAGCGTTGGTCTTTCACGTTCCTTTGCTGCGGGCGGTGGGGAGGGCATGGCGGGCACAGAGACGGGGGTGAGCTGGTCTGTGGGGGGTCCAGGCTCCTCCATGGACAGGCCCGGCTCTTCCTGAGGCAACAACATGGCGTCTTCACTGGATAGAGTGGTGGGCTGTAATCTGACACAGTTAGAGACGCAGTCAGTGTGTGTTTGTGCGGATCTGTTTACACCAGTGCTTCCACATTGATCTGGATCATTTACTCAATAGTGGATCCTGTGAGCTCTTTTGTTCTCTCTTTCTCCAGGTCCCTCTCTCCTCCTTCTCTTGGTATCTCCAAATCTCCTGTAAGAAAAAGTTAAAGAAAGAAAAATGATGACAATCCCCCTCCTTTCTTTCCACCTCAAAACCTTCTTATTGTCACAGCTCCAAGTTTTGCCACACACCTTCTGGAAAATGATCAGTTTGGTCTAAGAGGAAGTCAATAGTATCTGGATGCTCATCTGCAAGCTCCTCGCCCTCAAACTAGCAGTGAGAAGAAGAAAGAGAAAGATGGATGCAAGTGAAGACCTGTAGGAAATTTATGACAAAAATGTGTTTGCATGAGCTTCTTTTGACAACTGCACCTCTGCGACGGGGATAGCGACAGGCTCCGTCTCTCTCAGAGTGATGGTGTCTGGAGATGCCGTTATGCCTGGGGGGGATAATATGACGTTAATAAAAAGCCACTCTTTCAACAGCTACAGTGAAACCAGCGGGAAAGGACACTACTAATCAAGCTGCAATTAAAGTGCTCTCTTCTGCTGAGTGAGATCCGGCTACACAACACTTCCTGACACCGCAGCATCAGCCTCAGCCAATTAGGTGGATGTTGTTGAAGGCAGTGTGCCCTGACCTGACCTGACCCAGCGTATCTCTCTACCCTGTTCTGTATTTCTGCCTGGATCTGCACAATCTGATCTCGGCCTGTTCCTGGGGCCTATTGGTATTTCTGTGCATACTGCTGTATGCACAGAAATACCAATAGAAAGACCACACACCTTTGTGTATGTCTTTCTGTAAAGCTGCACAGCTGACATTTAATTAAATAAACAAATAATTAGAAATAGCATTTCAAACATTTGTAAATCTAATGAAAAGAATAGCTTCATATCAACTTTTGAATATATCTTTACATAAAAGACCATGCAGTTTGGTTATTCTGCCTGCAGCACTTTACTTCATGTTATAAAACTTTACTTCACATTATAAAATCTCTTTGTGTCAGCATCATGAATGAGACATTGCAACAGGCTTTAAATGATTGTCCCTGTGATTTAGTATTACATTTCAGTAAAGCTAGGGGGACAAAAAGCCAGAATGAAAAACCAGAGTAAATATCTGGCCCTCCGATATCCTGGTTTCTGGTATGGGTCAATTTTCAAAAATGCTGGATTCCACATCAAATAAAACTCTTCTTGTGCCTAGTTTGTAACACCAAATTCATCATCGCCCAAGACAAGATAATTTTTTATTATTAATACATTTATTTTAATTTTTGGGGGGGCATTTGTGCTTTATTAGCTAGTCTTAGTGGAGTGAGACAGGAAAGGAGGGTGACAGAGAGTGATGACATGCACTATGGTAAAGAATCAGATGGTACATGCTCTATCGGTGCGGTCCAGAGGTGGGGGTTATTTTTCAGGCCACATGAGATATTAAATTTTAATACATTTTTGTTATTTTTGCATCAAAAGTACATTCTATTTTCTGCTGCTGCAATGACCCAATGATGACCCAATGCCATTGTCATTACAGCATATCAAGTCATCCTACCAATTTCTAGCGTAGCTGCAGCTGCAGTTGGACTGGCCGGTTCAGGATGCTCAGGAGAGGTTTCTCTCAGATAATCCTGACCCATCTAAAAGACACAGAACAGGCAGAGGACGCTTATTTTTCTGAGTAAAGATATTTAGATGATTTTCAGCTTTACGTTTAC
The DNA here is from genome assembly GCA_029875015.1 of Lepomis gibbosus. Taxonomy (NCBI): domain Eukaryota; kingdom Metazoa; phylum Chordata; class Actinopteri; order Centrarchiformes; family Centrarchidae; genus Lepomis; species Lepomis gibbosus. The sequence goes on from JAPMOB010208814.1 coordinate 15,444, forward strand.
TTATAAATGTCTGCATTTCTTTCCTTACATGGGTATGTGGGTACCTTTATCAGTGTATTGGGACTGGATGTTGCATCTGGCATGAACATCACTCCGAATAAGGGGTCTGGGGCTCCTTCTGTTTCCTCCAAGAGAGACAGGGCATCAGGGAAGTCCAGAGCTTGTCTTAGAGAAAACAGGAGGCAAAGCAGGAAGAGCCTGAGTTATTTCTGTGTTTGTGCGTGCAGGCAAATGTGTGGTATGTTGAGCACCTGTTCTCACCTGCTGGAGTCATCCATATCAATTTTCTGAGACGTCCTCTGTTTCACCAGCTGACCCACGATGGACTGAAGTTCCTCTGGAAGGACACAAGTTCAGGAACCATTGCGTTTGTCTCAGCATCTTTTTCCTCCAGCCTGTTAATCATGTCTTACCCAGGAGAATGGCACACTGCCGGTGGTAGACGACGATGACGCCATACTGGAGCTGGGAGGAGAGGTAGAGGGAGAAGCGAGGTCGCGGCAGACCAGGCAGAGGTGGCGGGACCCGCTCCAGCACGTAGTTCATGATGTCATCGCTGTATGGGCATTAGCTTTATTGTAACTGGACATATCACAGCTCAGCAGATTATATATATGTGACAATGACTTCTTACCAGGTGCTTGTGACATTGACTTTTAGGAAATCCCGGCGAGGGACTCTGATGCCTTTTGTAGCAACCAGCCTGAAATGGGCATTGGTATAATGTTGTTTCATATTTTACTCATTAGGCAACAAAAGCAAAATGGGCTTTAAGTAATCTGCAACCTCTGAAAGCATCTTGGGCAACTACACTCTTCAACCACAGTGACCACTTGTGCATTGTTTCAGTCTTTTATATGCACTTCATAGGGAGCTCATAACAAACAACTTTTCTATCTATCTATCTATCTATCTATCTATCTATCTATCTATCTATCTATCTGTACGGATCATAATTGTGCATTCTGTTACTCAGAAATTTAAAAAAGGAGAAAAAGACTTGAGTGAGTGATTTAATTGTGCAAGCAACCTTGATCAGTCTTACCTGACAATACTGTACTTTATTACAATCATGCCAGCCGAGCAAATTAAAGATGAATTAAGCCTAAACCTAACACATAAAATAATGTACTTATAATCATACTTGCACCTACAAACCTACATGCATTTTTTGTGTGACCTTTGATCCCACCTTCAAAGCTGCTGTCTTGTGTAAAGGGGACTTCAAAGACTTAGAGTTTGTTGTTTTGTCTACTGTGTATATGTTGCTAGATAATTGTTTTTCTTTGCAACTGGTACACCTGCACTCCAGTGCTTTTTAAAAAATACATGTACAATTGTGTATGTGCTCCAACTGTGTGTGTAGCTTATATGGTGGAGAATCTGCAACGTAGCTTTTTAAATCCATACCCCGGAATAAACAATACCTCTACAGTAACGTGTACCATTATGCCCTACAGCCAGCCTTTGCATTAATTATTAAGGTCTTTAACTTTCAGTTAACAAATCAGCAGTCTCTAAATAGAGGTTTTTAAAAAAACAATCACAAACATATTCCAGCTTGATCTAGATTCCCCATGGGGTAATAATGTAGTTAACACCACAAGGGTTGAAAGAAATTTTCTCAAGTACTCTACTGAGATAATTAGTGTTAAGATACTGTATACTTTGACTTCACTAAAGTGCAGAGGGAAATATTGTACTTTTACTACACACATCTGAAAGCTGTGGATACTTCTGCAGGTGGAGAATTTAAAAGTAATAAACATCTAAAATAAAAGGTATTGTTAAACAGTAAATTAATAAACCACCCACCATTATATAAAATGAGTAATATTAGCTAACGTTACCGCAGTTGGTTACAATATTAAATGCTAGTGAGTAAGTTACTTTTACTGTTAACACATTTTCCAGATAAAACCTATGACTTCTACTCCAGTAAAATGTGTGCATGGATGCAGGAGTTTTACTTATGAGAGTATTTTTAACTTGTGGTTTAGCTTCGGAGTAAAATGTCTTAATACTTCTTACACTGTTAATGCCGCAGTGACAAATACACACTAATACAAAGTCACATCACTATAGCAATAACTATAGATCGATTATAAAAATTTGAAACATTTTTACTCACCAGATTGTGGAGAAACATCCTGAGTGACGCTTTAAAACTGTCGGGTAGTAAAACATTTTAGCAAATCTTTCAGAAAAATCAGTACATTCACAGGTAATGAGAGCCGAGTGTCCACTATATGGGATAAATGTGTCTGTTTATTTTTATTTTTGTGAGACAAGCCGATTGGTCAATCCAGATGAGAGCAACTGAAAATAAAGTGTGGTAATTGTCCCGTTACCTACACGCAGACATGTAATGTACCGGTAGTAGCCTACGTTTTATTTGAGAAAACAGAATTTCTGTAAATAAAATTAGTTATCTCTATAAAAAAAAATTACAAAAATTACAAAAACATTAAACCACCTCTGCAATAAAACAATTGACAAATACACCATTTGTTCAGGTTTAATTCTATAAAATATTACAGAAATTTAAATGTAAATGTGTTTGTCTCCTGCAATGTAAACAAATTAATTCATGTTTTAATTACATAAAACATCTCTATTAAGATCCAAAATGCTTGAGCAGCATTACATATTTTATCAATAAGTGAACTGTTTTATTCAATTCTGCATTTATGAAAGTAACTCCCGCCTCTACTGTGAAGTTTTGTTCTTTTGAGTTTTTAATCACAATCTTTCCCATAGTATTTAAACTGGTTTAGCCTGACATTGTACTATTATGTTGTTCCATAAAAGAGGAGATACAGGAGCGTTGGTTCATTAAAGAAAATTTTATTCAGACAAGGGTCACGGAAAATGTGGGGCAAATGAAGAAACACTGTCATATAAAACAAAAGGCAACAAAACAGCTGTAATAAATTTCATTTTGAACTTTAAAAAAAAATAACACAAAGTTACAGTGTGGAAAGGGCTTCTCTTAGTTTCCTAAAGATCCAGCAGAGGGAGTGAAGTTCATGATGACTGCAGATCATAGAAGTCTTCCTCGGCACTCAGTGGATCCACAGCAGCAGAGCAGAACCTTCCCCTCCACGCTGCCCACCTCATAGTTGTAGTCCCAGGTCAGCTCTGTGCCGGCCCGGATCCGCCTGCACGAGGACACAAGCAGGCATGTGAGTGCAGGACAAAAGCTTTCCAGTATGGTGCACTGATGACTACTTTAATAACTGCCTTCTCAAAGACAAATAGCTGGAGTGTGATGACTGCTGCCAGCTCAGCCGTAATCGCTTACTGGTTAAAAACTTACTGACAAACTTTGAAAGCCACAGGAGACAATTACTATGAAATAACTCTGTAGCAGATAAGGTGGCTGCTGAGGTATTAACCCTATAAATAGTGCTGAACAGTTAAAGCTTCAACAACAAAACTATTCAAATCTGCAAAGTGATCTGGATATCCATCTGTTTCACCTCTTACCTGGGGACTAATAAACAGTGTAGTTCTACTGTTTCACCTGGCAATAAAAACACCTGGAGGATAAAACAATGATAACCTTGCATCCTTCCCAGTACTATAAATCGCTGTGCAGTGCTATGGTATTTGATTAGCCTTTAAACTCACACATCTAGTACTTAAACCTGCAATATTTGTTTGGCCACTGGGGAAGCAGAAACAAGTTGTGAAAACATTTACATATCACAGTTGCACATATCACCTGACGATTCACACTATTCTCATGAAGTTGACAGATATTCATAGCTGATATAACGGGACCTGTGACAAACCTAAAACTGATTTGAAAACTCACTTGCTGGCAAAGAACGCCACCCAGGGAAACCTCAAGTCATGTGTGTCCACAAACACATTCTGGACAAAAAGGTTAGGACTGCAGCTGTGCTGTAATACAGAGGAGACAAATTAAATTTGAGTGACATCAAATGGTTACACACTGAGATTGTGTACATTACGCACTTACATTCAAGTAACGCCCAAGGTTTCCTTCCAACTTGGCATCAATGATGTAGCAGGACTCTTCACCATCAAAGAACAGGCGGGTGTTTTTGGAAGCGTTTTCACCACCTCCTCCTGTTTGTCCCTGCTGTCCTGTTTTTCCTCCTTGACCTCCCGGTCCTCCGCCTCCAGACGGACCTGCTTTTACCATCATCCCGTGGCTGCCCTTCAGGGCAATGCCACGTGTAGATTTCACTGCTACCTGCTTTTTAGTCACACCTGAGCCCATAGTAGCAACAAGAGCAAGTGAGATAGAAAGAAAAATGAAATATGAAAACAATGAAAACTAGTGGTCGACCAGTTTGGGTTTTTCAATGGCCGATGCCAATTTTTAGAGAGCAGGATGGCAAATGTATAATACAGATATTAAAACAAAGAAAATTCATGTATAACTCCATTATTCTGTTCCATTTAGGATGGGAGGAGCGTGTTAACATTTAGAAAAGACTTCTTTGACTGAGGAAAATTCGAGCCCGAAACTAACTTCTGCTCCACCTTTCTAAAACTCACAAGGTGGAGCGCTAACATGGTTCTATGGCAGCCACACTGACAAGGCTGCATGCAGATGTGTCCACAAACATTTTTTTTGCATATCGGCATTGTGAGTGCAGGTATTGGACGATGATGTCAAAATGCCACAAGAAAATCACAAGTGAAAATCAACCTGAAGTGTATTTCAAATTAATCCCATCTTTTCAAATTACCTGGGGTAACTTTTTCTTTCTCCTTGTTGTCGTCGGATCCAGAGCTGATGGTCTGAACATCATCACTGTCAGAGAGGGTCATCACATCCTGCTTCTTCCCCGTCTCTGTCTTCATCTGACTGCTAGAAACACAAAATTATTTTTATATCATTCTAAATTTATTATTAATCACAGAGCTGCTGAATTGTTTTTAAATAAAATGTTTAAAATCAGGAAACACTTTAAGAATATTCTGTCCAACACACCTTTTGCTGTCTCCAGATTCCTGTCATGGAAAACAGAAAATGAAAGGTTATCAATCATTATGCAAGACAATGATAAGACAAAATCTCCTAAAATAGAAGTCACCTTTTACTGTTCATCCCTTCACAAATGATAACATCTAAAATAAGAGTTCTGATGAGCGGGAGGATTATTTTTATTTCTGTGTGAGACACTGCAATTATTTAAAAGAAGGCTGCGCACACAGAGTCCAGATCAATGAAAATGTATTCTTACTTTATTTCCTCTTTACTCACCTTCTTCAGCCCCTGACTTGTAAGCCAGGAAGCCACTTTGCTTTTCCCCGTCTCCTCTGGCATAGATGGGGGCTTCTCGTCATCGGTTCCTTTGGCTGACGCACTCAATCCGTCTTTACTGTCTTGACTCCCTGGGGCAGGACCGAGAGACGTGTGTGAAAAAACACAACAACCCAGAAATCTTCCATACCACCTTTGGACTCACATCTTAAGCAGGGGGAAACACTGTAGATATGTTCTTTAAAATAACAGAGATGTTTTGGGAAATATACGGTACATGTCAAGATCTATCCTTTAATTCAACCCTCCAAGTCACCAAATGTGGCACTCTTACATGCACACTAACCCTGAAACTGAGGAGCATAACATAAATGCCATGTGGATGCAAAGGTTTTGGATTAGGGATGCAAGAAACAATTATTTTTCTTACCAAATAATATATACATAATTGTTTTAATCTACAAAATCTCACAAAAATTGTTTTATTTCAAATGATATGAAATAGCAAAAAGCAAGACGAGTAACATTTTTAAAGTTTAACCAACAAATGTTAGTCATCACTACTGTTCAACTGCTGTTTTGTGAATTAATTTAATATGTTAACAACAAAAACAGTGCAGTCACAATGCAGTTGTGGATAACAGATTTTGGTGTTAGTCATACATTAGAATCAGCAAGAATTAGAAGAGAAGCTCAATACCACCATAAACATGAAGCTCGAGCCAGGGGCCTGTTAGCTTAGCTTAGCATAAAGAGTGGAAACGAGAAACTGCTTGCCTGACTCTGTCCAAGAGAAAACTAAATCTGCTTACCTGGACTAGTTCTTTACCTTACAGACAAGAGGAGAGTGGTATCGATAATTTAATAGAACACGATCGCATACGTATAGTTCCTAAAATGTCAAACTATTCCTTTAAATAAAAACTCACACTCACACTGACAGTCTCCTCTGAGATACACCCTCCTAACGATGCCTCCAGCTCACCTTCCTTGTTGCCCTTGACCTGACCACGTGTGGTGTAACTCCTCCACACAGAGCTGGAGCTGTAGTAACTCTCCTTCACAAAAGTATCATCTGAGCTGTCACTTTCATCTTCACTCTTTGAATCCTTCTCATCGTCGTCGTTGCTGTCCCCAGATGAACTTGGACTCCGGACTGTGACAGAAAGAAAGATGTGAAAATTCATGTGGAGAAGGAAGGAAAAATGTCAGCTGGGGTCGAGAGCGCAAAAACGGCAGAGAACCCAGTTCGGTCCGTTAGGGACAACCTTGGACTCACCCTTTTTGGACTCACCCTTCTTGGACGGTCGCCCAACAGGGTTAGCTGATGCTAAAGCAGATGGTTGGATTTTTATCCTCGACACATCCACACCGCTCCCCTCGCTGTCTGAACAGTGAGCCTCGCTCTCATAGCCCTCCTTGAAGTTCTCCACACTCTCTATATGGTCCAGATTAGCAAAATACTCATCGCCCATCTCTAGACCTTCTTTATCGGCAAAGTCGTCTGTCAAGATTTTACCTGGTAAAACAGAATAAAAAGGGGAAAACTCACTTTGCAATCAAGTCATCTGCTGTTGTATTGTAATTAATAAACTAATGATGTGCACTGTTTTCCTTCACCTTTGTCCTTGCAAAACCATTCTTATAAGTTCCTCACCAGCATAGATGCAGACAAAAGAGCCCTTGGCCACGTCATCCAGACAGCGGATGCCCCAGCCTTTGTTCTGGGTCTTGAAGAGCTGGAGACGCACCTGCAGGCCGTGTTGCACCAACCGGTTGGTGCACATCTGAGGACAGCATTTGCACCGCTTATTACACTCGTAGATACTGAGAGAAAAAGAAGGAGAGAGATCATGGCCTCTGAGACAATCCAACCAAATTAGCTGTAATATTCAGGAGTAATTATCTTTTATGAGATTATGAGGGATGAGAGCAAGTTAGTCTTTCTGTAGAGTGCACCACAGGTGGGAGGTGCTTTGGTGTGTGTGAAATGTCTGACCCTGTGGGAAGGCACTCCTCTAATCGTTTGTGCAAATATCCAGCATTCGGGTTGATCTGTGCCCCCGGTGTACAACCTGTAGCCTGAAGGGTCAGCTGGTGGCAAGAGCATTTGGACCTGTAATGAAGACACAAAGGTGTGTGTTCAGAATATCAGAATAACAGCGGAAGAAAAACGAACGGGGTCATGGGCGAGGAACCTCACTAACTTGTCTCGACAGCCGTCGGTGCAATCACAACCAACCAGAAAGTCTGAACTGGTGTTGATGTATACTCCATCTTCTGGAATACGCTCTTTACCTTGAAGGGAGGAGAGGAGAATCTATTAATCTCTTTGCAATAACTTCTTCCAAAGGGATTTTTCAAATAAGGTAGGGGCAGCAAAAAGCAGCAGCATGGATAGGTCATTAATAAAAACTCCTGCAGTGGAAGGAAGCAAAAATAGATCATAGCAAAATAAACAAATGAATATGACATGATTATAAAAACTTAAGGCATCCAGGCATAGCTAGGGAATGAAATAGAAATAAAAAAACTATTCAAACTATTCAACAATCCACATTTTAACTGAGAGTTAACTGGATTCATTGTAAGTGCAGACTTCCGCTTTAAAGACTCTACGATTGCGAAATCTGACATGGTGATCATCTCGAAAGACTAAAAAATATTCAGTAGTCTGATCCCAGCACAAGGCCAAATGAATCAGTCCTTGTTACAGTGTAATTCTTACTGTAGGCTACTTTAGGAGGTGCTGTGGAATCAATCTCATTGACACAGGAGAGTGGGATGTCCTCCCTTCCACCAGTGATGTCGGGAATGTAGTAGAATGGCCTCTGTGGCTGGAAGGGACGATCCACGAGCACGTAGGGGTCTAGACAGAACATCTCTAAGAATATAAAGTCACAGCGTGTCTGGAAAAGGTAGTGCTGGATCTCTGCCATGTTACGCAGGCAAAGCCCACACGGAGCTTTGTAGATCACGTGGAAGGACATCTGAGTTGAGGAAGACGAGAGATGTACAATTAAAAATCATGTATTTAAAAGGTTAGGTAAAATATCATTATAAGTGTTTCACTCTTCTTTCAAATTTACCTTGCGATTGACTTTGCGTCGTCCCGTCATGCGTCTGAAATCATACAGCAAAGGAGTCAGGAGGGGGTTCTTTCCTCGGTGCATGTCTGCTTTTGCAGGTCGGACGCGATTCAAACAGGCAGGTTGACAATTGTGTGCTAGGTAGAAGATGCGGTCTGTCGGGGCACGGTATGCGGGCTGATGCGGGATGGTGGCCGTCGCGTGGGTGATAGGAGGAGGGGGTGGAGCCAGGGAGGGTAGCTGTCTCGGATACGACTGTGTGAACGGAACCATATTTTGGACATTCAGCATTCTCCCACTATGGATTGACAAACAAAAGACAAAGATAAAAAGAGTTAAATTTAAAAACATCAAATGTCTGACAGGAGATCACTTTTCAACAGTGTTTTTCTTGTTTGGTGGACTCACCCAGAGATGGTGCTGGGACTGGATGAAACTGACTGCATGACTTTGGAGGCGTGAGTGCCTCCCACCCCAGGGACAAACGGAGAAGTACTCTTCTTTGCCATCTGATGTTTATTGCTTGAAGATGGCGAGGAGAAAAACAGTCAGCCAATGTTAAGTCATCTCTTCCTTCCAAATGGTCTAAGTTTAAAGGTCCACTTATCAATATATTTTCATTAAAAAAAGCTTCAAACTAACATGTAATGTGAAAGTTGCCAGTTAAAGTGACAGGCCCACAGAGAGTTATGACTTGACTATACTGCTCAGCTCTATAGGGCATTTGTGAATCCGCTCATGGTTTTTGATTTCCATCAGATGTTGGAGGAGCTGTAAAAGCTCAGAGTGAATATTGCACTTGAATTCATCAGGTCGACGCCAAATGCATACTAATGTGGCTCTGTGTTCCTGCTGAATGTGTGTTGAATGTGTAAAACAGGCAATTGTTTGCCAAGTTTGCCATAAAAACTTTATAAAAGTTATGTCAAGCATAAAATAATGCAGGTTTGAGTAGTTGTTAAAGAATAGCTCAACGCCAGGTTCAAAAGCAGTGTTTTTGCTCAAGGAAGTTTCACCTCTGACAACACACCCAGCATCACTGCTGGGTGTTGGGTCGAAGTTAACACCTTTCTTTAAAAGAAGAAGAAGAAGAAGATCATTAAGTCAGACGTATTCCTACTTTCTTTCAACATAGTAAGCAGCAAAAAAAATGTAAAACCAAAATGCATCTCATTTCTAACAATGAATTAGAAATGGAAAAGCTGTGACAGTGCAGTATCTCACATGAATGAAATACTTTTCTCCCATCCTTCTCCACAGTGTTTGTTTTGGTCACTTGCTTCGATTTTCTATAAGACAAAGGATGAAGCTCTAACTGGGTCATGGGAAGATACTGATCTTATTTAAAGAAGACTGCCCTCAGGTAATTTGGTAGCATGCTAGTGATTGTTCCATCAAAAGGCAAGTTCTTCTTCAATTGCCAAGTATATAATAAGATGTCTTGAGTAGTGTTTGTGCTAGATGTTCAGTAAACATCACTTACTCAACACGTGGAGGCTGTGGAGGCTGCAGAGGCTGAGGGGTTTGTTGGTTTTGTTGGGTTGGTTGGGGTTGTAGGGTTTGTTGGGGCTGTGGAGGCTGAGGACGCTGTGGTGGTGAAGGCTGGCTAGGGGAGGCCTGGGGTGTTTTTACGGGAGAGGCACCAACATGTACATCACTGGTGTATTGAACAACTGGGCCTTTACTCCTCAACGCCCCTGGTGATTAAAATGGACAGTGAGAAATGAAGTGAAAATGACAATGTGAGTGAGTGTGCTAAAACAGAAAGCCTACATTTTCATATTTTCCTCTTTTACGACACCAACACAAGGGTTAAAAAGCGTCTTTTTGACAGATTAACAGCAAATCTTTAAAATATTATCTTAAGTACAAATATAAAACAAATAATTGTTTTTATAATTGATTGAAAAATTGCAAGCGAGTGAATATGAGTGGGCACGTTACCCATGTTAGGTCGTGTCCTTTGGTGGCCAGCAAGCTTCTTCTCCTGGGTGCTGGCGGTGGTCATCTTCAGGTTGAACATTGGCTCCAACCTGGTGGAGCCTCTGTAGATCCACTCACTCCTCTTATCATCCTGATCAACACAAAACCACACAAGAGGTTTACCCTCTGTCAACTGTTGCACTGATAAATTAACTGTTACAATTCTGAAATCTGTCTAAAAAGGTGACTGTTTCGTTTTATTCATTTTTTACACCGACATACCAAAAAGAGTATCTTGACCAAGCTTCCATCCACCTCCTCCACTTTGCTCTTCCACCAGGTTCCCTCCCACTCTGTCTTGATGATCTGCCCAACCTTTAGGAGCACCATAGGCCTGCTGGGGTAGGCAGTGATGTACTCCTCAATGAAATCTCGACACGATGCATCCTCAATGTCCTCCCAGGTACGCTTTACTGTAAAAACAAGAATAATCTCACTCACTTTTAATCATTTATTCACTTGTACCACAACTTGACTCACAAAACCTATACTGATTAAATGCAGCATTTAAAGATTTAGTGTGCAAGTTTTAGTGGCATCTAGTGGTGAGGGCATCCATTGGTGAAGTCGTTCTTCCAACTTTGGTGTGTCCACCTGCTCTCTTGTGGAATGGAGATTGACGCTACTTAAAGATTTGTTGGATTATCATTATCAGAGTGTATAAACAACACCATACATCAACGATATCTTTGATCATTTTAATTTCTAAATCCAATAACAAAAAGGCTGGGAAAACTTTCAACATATGTCCCTCTTTTAATATATCACTATAACACAGACTATCCCTGGTAAAGTTTCTTTATGTGTCTTCTTATATATCTGTATGCTGTTCTGTCTACTTCTTTATGTCCCATATATACTTTATTCCTCTTTTTGCAATAAAGATTTAAGGAGGAAAAAAAAATTCCAACATTATTCCTACACCACATGAATGCACCTTCAGGCACCGCTCACCCCCTCCTTTCCAAGCGCGCAGGAAAAGCTACAGTGGTTGACACGCTCTGTTTTGTGCTAAATAACACGTGTGTGTACTTTATTTGTCCAAATTTCACTTCTCTTCTTACTTCTAATAAACCAGACGACTACTACAACTACTTATTCTTCTCCCTTTTTCATCCGTATTCAATGTAGTGATGAAACGCATTCTGTAGAGCAGTTGGTCAGTTTTGGCTCCTGTAGAGACATAGTGGCGCTACATGGTGACTTCCATGTAAGAGGCTGTACATAGATAGAAATGGCTCATTCTAAGGTAATAAAAACTGTTCATTATGTAAGGTCTTTATACACCACTGCACATAGTTATCTACATTACATTGGATTTCTGTCACTGGATCTTCCTAAATATTACACACTGAACTTTTAACAAACTCATTTTACAGCTGCATAATTGGTAGAAATGGGCTCTTACATGGTCGGCAAACTGGGTAGAGCTCAGGGAGTGTCACATATGAAGCATAGCCATCATCAAAGAAGATCAAAAACCTGAAACACACAGACACAGACAAATCAGCATTTGCAAACACTGTATATTTACAGTGTCTCTTTTACATCGTTGGTCTTGGTCACAATTCTTCTAACTAAATTGAAGTTATCCAAAATGTTTCTTTTAAAAGAAACGACGATACTTCTCAATATTTCTCAAATACTGATACTGGCATCAAAAATACAGTATTAGTAAAGCTGTACCATAAGCTATTCAGCAAATGCAATCAGCATCTCCTCCCTTAATTTCCCCACCTCATACGGTTCTTGTTGTTGGGCATCTCTGCTACTATTCCAGCATATAGCCACACCAGGTTGCCATCTTTGTACTTGGCGACTACACGAGCTCCGACATACAGAATCTCCAGGGTGGGGTTATAGTCAAAGGCCACATGGTTTCCCGACAGCAGGCTCTTTCCTTTATCAAACTTCACTTTATACTTGAATATACCGTTTCCTGAATATAGACAGAGGGTGTGCTGCATTAAAGATAGCAGATCAGGAAAATTCAAAAACAGAATAAAAACAATAAATAATTTATACAGGAAACCTTAAATATTTAATGTTTTACATAATTTTGGAAGTACAAAAGAATGTTCTGGGAACACACCGACAGGACTGATAGCAACAAGGGCGCCTCTGTGCCAGGTCTTGGTGCGTTTCTTTCCCAGAATGCTCATCCCGACTCTGAGCTCATCTTCTTTCACATTTGGGTTCGGCTGGGTCATGGACTGAGATGGAACCTGGGATATAAACACTGCTGGCACTGAACCCTGAATACCTGGAGGAAAGCCACACGCACACTGTTAGTTTCAAATATTCAATATGTAGAATGAGGTACAGTCCCCTCAAAGTCCCCTTTTGAGTTCCAATACTCAAAAGTATTGGAACGGTAAGGCAAGTTGCTTTGTTTTTGTTGTTCACTGAAGACATTTAAGATCAAAAGATAAGTATGAAACAAGAGTTCAGAATTTCAGCTCTCATTTCCTGGTATTCACATCTAGATGTGTTAAACAACTTATATCAAAGTAAAGGACCAAATAATCTTTAAGTAAATAACATTTTATATTATGTGGCATAACCCTTGCTTGCAATAACTGCCTCAAGCCTGCGACTCATCGACATCACCAAACTGTTACATTCTTCATTTGTGATGCTATTCCAGGCTTTTATCGCAGCTTCTTTCAGGTCTTGTTTGTTTCGGGGTGTTTCTCCCTTCAGTCTCCTCTTAAGGAGGTGAAATGCAGCTCTATTGTGTTAAGATAAGGTGATTGACTTGGCCAGTCTAAAACCTTCCACTTTTTTCCCCTGTAGAAGTCAGTGATTGTTTTGTTGGCAGCGTGCTTTGGGTCATTGTCCTGCTGCATGATAAACTTCCACCCGATTAGTTTCAATGCATTTCTCAGTAAACTGGCAAACAAAATGTTTCTGTACTTCTGAATTCATTCTGCTGCATCATCAATAAATATTAATGAGTCTGTTCCAGAAGCAGCCATGCACCCCCAAGCCATGACATTACCTCCATCAAGCTTCACAGATGAGCTTGAATGCTTCGGATCACAAGCAGTTCTTTTCGTTCCCCACACTTTGGCCTTTCCATCACTTTGGTAGAGATTAATCTTGGTCTCATCAGTCTATAAGATTGTGTTTCAGAACTTTTGCGGCTCATCTCTGTACTTCTTTGCAAATTTCAAACAGGCCTTACAATTCTTCCTGCTGATGAGAGGTTTGCATCTTGTGGTGTGGCCTCTATACTTCTGCTCTCTGAGTCTTCTTCAAACGGTGGATTGTGATACCTTCACCCCTGCACTGTGGAGGTCGTTGGCAATGTCACTTACTGATGTTTTTGGGAGTTTTCTTTACAGCTCTCACAATGTTTCTGTCATCAACTACTGTCGTTTTCCTTGGCTGACCTGTTCGACGTCTGTTGATGTCAAACGATGATATGTCCTGAGTTGTTTAACACATCTAGATGTGAATACCAGGAAATGAAAGCTGAAATACTGCACTCCTGTCTCATACTCATCTTTTTATCTTAAACTGAAATGTCTTCAGTGAACAACAAAAACAAAGGAATGTGCCTTACTGTTCCAATACTTTTGGAGGGGACTGTATGTGCATTTAACATGTGCCCTCACCTGACTGGGATGGAGGCTGTGCTGGAGATCGGAGCAATGGGGAACCTGGCGAAGGCTTGTTGACCATTTGGAACAACTTCTGCACCTGTTGAGAGGTTTTCTGTAAAGCTGCAGATGCCTCTTTTACCTGCAAAAATAAATAAACAGGACATACCTCATCACCTCCTCATAAATGTTTGCTGTAAAACCCACATACTTCTTTTTTTATTTTATTTTTTTACTCAATCTAATTAAGATTTTTGGGAGGAAATGTATTAATCCCGCTTTGTGAGACAGGACAGTCAAGCTGCTGAGGAAATTATAGCTTTTGGTAAACTGCCTTTGATTAAATCAGACAGGGAGACGGGCCTTTGTTCATGCCTATCCCTCATGCTTAATCTTTCACATGCTTTTAACACAATTTTGGCAACATTTCAGGAAATTATGTGCATCAGTGGTCTATTTTGATATTCTCAGGGAACATAAGGAAATGAGGGTGCATATTTTAGTTTCTTAATTGCTTGTACCCCACACCTTTATTAATGCATTGCTCCATACATAGCACCAAAGTTGAGCATAATTCAAGACATATTGTTTTGACTGGCTCAGAGACGGCATCAATCTTGGTAGACAACTTATTTTTTAGTTAGTCAACTTACTACTAAAAGTAGTGTTTTTAGTGAAACACAATGCCAATAATTCAATACATCTAAGCTCCCTGCCATACCAGACCATAACAAAACATTAGTGTAAATACAGATCAATGCAATGTAGTTTTTCGTTAATCTCACCACTGGATCTTTGCCCGGAGTGACGGGCTTCTTTGGAGGAACCACTGGAATATTGTGAAGCGCAGAAGACAAACAGATGTTAAATAACCTGATTGTTTTCATGTTGTAGCAGCAATGAATGGTAACTGTTCTTGTAAGAAAGTAGCATGACTTACAACAGCCAACAGCAATGACATCGTCATCGTCGTCATCGTCTATCTCAATGACCTCAGAGGACAACACGCCTCCTCCGCCCCCCTCATCCTCGGAGCTGCTCTCGCGGTAAACAAGGCCGTTCCTATGGTAAGTTGCCTTCACCAGTTTCTCACACTCCAATATGGACCTCAGGAAGAGCGGAGACAACACATGTGAGCCGGTAAGACACAAACAAGTACTGTGCACCTAAGGATGCACAAATCCTGTCCAGTGGATCACTGCAAACACTAAGCCGGTTTTGTATTGGCCATGATGCAACAGATCCTTTAAATACAGCTTCTTCATCAATGTATAAAATTCTTTGCTTCCATCAAAAGATTAAGAGTGTTGTTGCATAAACTAATGAATCTCCCCATTTGTACTTCTTTTATGTTGTAATTATGTGGTATTTTTTTAATACTTTGTGCGCCTTTTCTTATTTTATTGTTGTAGCTTATTTTACTTTGGTTAACTACTGTATGTGCCCAGATTAGTTTTTTTGACCTGCTCTGCAATGATTTACTGTAATATGTTCAATCTTTTGCATAATGCTGTTTATATATATTGAAAAAATTAATTTAAAAAAAAATCAATAATGAAAGAAGATTTTCTGTGTTTGTACCACATTCATTAGTCACAGGTGGATGCCCACTCGCACTTTTCTTTTAGAGACATAGTAATCCCTGGCCTTCAAATGATCTTCAATTAAAAAATACTCCAATTAATTTTGCACAGTCAAGGTCTACAAATTTTATATTTAAAAAAAGGTCCAGCTGGGGACCTTTCTCTCTTTCTCTCCTGTTATCCCTCTGCTCGTGATATCCAATAAATACACATTACTCAGACAAACATTGATTCCTGTTACCTGTTTAGCAGAAAATGTAAAAAGAAGAATTGCACTGTGTTTTAAAAAATGAAATTTAAACATAATGCACAATGTGATTAAATAAACAGGCACAAAAACTATAGAGGGTAGGCGTTGATGTCACTTCCCCATCCAGAACACGCTGGACTGAGTGGCAAAACATCTGTTACCATGGCTACGTTTAGCAAACTGGGAGTAAAACAAGTGATTATTTGCTCAAATTAAAGGCAGTTGGACTAATTGCTTACCAAAGAACCAGCTCTTTCCCATTTAAGATGTGTTGTTTGTGTTTTAGCTGATGCAAGCTAACACTGCTGCTTGTCTTTCTGCCACTCAGTGAGTATAACTGTGTTCTGTGACATCATGCACATACCCTCTATAATCATGTGTAGCGTCTGCAGAGCAAATCGTTGTTATTAGAAAACCCATATTATCTTGTTATGGCGTGCTTGAAGGTGACATCCACGAGGTTTGGTAGTTAGAGAATCGTTGATCTGTTCCTTTTGCTTTGTTGATGCTATCTGCGACATTTTCGCGACAGTTGTGTAGTAGCTGATTCAAACAGCTAGCTTCTACACAATAATCCACAACTTCATTTGTCTTGCAGACATATATCCAAAGTACACTCAGAGTACCATCAAAGACTCTGCGATTCTGTACATTGGTTCTGTTCCTGCTGACTTTATACCTCATGCACGTTTCCAGGTTTATCTTGATCCACATCTTCTTTTACATAAAACCTTATGCTGCCTCAAATCTTTCAAATGGATAAAGTAACTTGCCAATAAACAATTAACCACATAGTAACCATGCTAGCAAATAATAACCTTTAAAAAAAATCAGAAGAGATATATGCTTGTAAATAAAATAGAGACCTTGGGAAAAGGTTAATGTCAACTTACTGGCTGGCATCGTTAAGAAGCATCTCCGTCTTTGCTTCCTCTTCTTCCTTCTGCTCCACCCATTCCTTGAGCTCCGTCAGCTGAGCCTTTTTCTTCTGCACAATCTCGCTCTTCTCCACTGCCTCTTCGATCCACTTCTTCAACTCATCCAAAGAAATGCCTAGCTCTTCCTCCAGATCGGGGTCCCAGCCGTCCACCTCCATCCTGAGGAGAGGGAAAACAAAACAGGAACAGGACATGAAAGCATTATTTTAAATATGTACAAAAAAAATTCCATCCAATATTGTCCACCTGTAGAATTGACACTTTCATAATTTGTTTTGACATTAATTTATTTGATTACTTTTTGGTAAATATATACAATATTGGAAAACATCAATACCATGATGATGATTTCAGCCCTGCTG
The DNA here is from genome assembly GCA_029875015.1 of Lepomis gibbosus. Lineage (NCBI taxonomy): Eukaryota > Metazoa > Chordata > Actinopteri > Centrarchiformes > Centrarchidae > Lepomis > Lepomis gibbosus. The sequence continues at coordinate 32,499 of JAPMOB010208814.1, forward strand.
ACAAGGCTGTTTTTCATTTGCATGTCTGCAAAGACTCGTGATAAATGCATACTGAGATCTGTCAGTGTATCATTTCCAAAAATAAACGTTATTGTATCCCGGATCATGTGTAAACAACAGTGCTGCTAGTGTTACTGATTCTGCTTTATTTGTGTCATGGTAAGTGCATGGTCACCTGTGGTGGAGGCACTGCATCACTACGTTTAAAGCATCAATGCAGACCAACCCTGTAACATTGTACACTGGACGAGGAGACACATGTGAAACGTTGCAAACTTGCTCTATTTTAGTCTGAATTTTATGGGATGATGTTGCCTTTTGTTTAAACAAAGCACACAGAGACGTAGGGACTGATGGTAACTGCTGTCCCAACATAATAAACCACTGCGAGAATATGTACAACTGGTACTGATGTGGCACACATCAAATAATGTAAGTAACATTAAATGTAATCTTAACTGCCAGAGTCTGAACTGGAGAATCGTGAAACCTTAAGCCTGCTAACTTACTTGTTAGCAAAACAAGGGACCGTAAAGCTAATATCCCATTAAAATACTTTCCCTTTTAATTTCAATTGACAGAGTAACTGCTAACGTAACCCATCGTGACTTCCTTGACACTTCAAAACACATTCCGTTCAAGACAGGGAGCTAAAAGAACACAAACTGAAAGGTGATCCGAATGATCGCAGGCTAGCTCGTTAGCCTAGCATTAGCATGGAGAACATCTCATCTGCCGACTGATGCAGGAGTCTGGAAAATAAACAACTTTGTGTCCCTCTGGAGTTGTTCTGACACATCAGATGGTAACTTAATTTGCAGACAGCACTAAACACTCACCCTTCAATGCTTTCCATCCCGTCTGCTCGCAAATGCAAGGCTAGCTAGGTGATGCTACTGGCTAGCTACAGTGCATGTTTCGTATCCCAGGGTATCCGAAGTGGCCGGTGCTATTTCGCGCTGTTGGGTCATCTCTGTGAAACACAAGTGCTCCGCCCGCCCGGCTTACTAAGGTATTTTTAAACGTGCACCTGAGCTGCATCATGGAGGGACCGACGCGCTTACATTTCTCATCATGTCATAATGAATTAACCAACACTTTCATGGTGAAAAATGCTGAAGTAAACCAGATCGCTGCCGACACATTAAGTAACCGAATATTATTATTAATTGTGGTTTAGCTCATGTAAACTAAATCATGGTTTACAATACTGCATCTTTACTAGCGACATTAATGAACAAATTGCCCCTTTTAAACACATAATATAAATATTCTGATAAATACTTAACTCCAGGAACTTATAAATGCGTCATTAAACTGTTGGATTTAATAATTTGACAATAAATTAGGTCTATATTCCAACTACTAAAATACCCTACGTGAGATTAACCAGCAAATAAATGAAGTTAATTATGGAGTTTCTGAATGATACAAAGAGGGATGGTATGGATGGAGTACATTAACAATGATTCATTAATTTATAGGAGCATTAGGTTGGCTATACTTTCACGGTTTAAAAACGTTAAAGGCAGGCTATGAAACCAAACTGTAACACTTCTGTAAGCAAAAACACTCAAACAAAACTGAATATTACTTAAAATATTATAACAGTATTTCAAGTAATTGGATTTAGGCTGATAGATTTTCATGTGAATACATAAGACCTTGTGAATAGAAAAATCAGATCTGACAGAAAAACAATGAGTCATGCTGCCACTTCTTATGTTATTGCCGTCCAGGAGTTTTAACTCATTTGTGTTCACTTGGAGAACCACTGCCTAAAAGGAGGATTCAGGGCAGACAGAAACAATCTCTCCTTGTTCTTTCTTGACTCTTCTTATTCTGCTACTGATGAATTACCAACACATGCTTTATTTCATACGTTCAATAACAAGCAACTTGCATGAAAGTTGGTGGAAAAGCTTCAAAACTTTCTGTGACAGAATTTAGGGAAAAGGGCAGAACATCTGTTTTGGATCATTGTTCCAGCATTGAGAACTCTGAAACATCTGTGCTGCATTAGCGTGGATGGGAGAGCATTTTCTAAGCCAATACTTTAGATTTAATTGAATTTACTTTATAAATACTACTTTATTCTGGTTTTCAATAGCTTAGTGTTGTATTATTTATAGGCATTGACAACATACACAGTATACTCCAATTTACATTGCATACTTACATCATTTTAAGTCACTGGATGCTGCTGGTAAACAGCTTTTGCTGTTTTATACAGTTAGATAGAAACTTATTTTAAACACTCGCACACAACTCAACCAGACAGACTCAGTCGTACAGGAGAAGCCTCAGAATAATCTTCTGGCTCATTTGTGTTATCCCATTTGAAGAGTTTAAACAAGTGGTATCGCTCCTTATGTAGAATAAAATGCCTCTACTGTATAATTTGTAGGTCTGTCATTCTTCTGATTGCTCCTCCTGGTATATACTGACAGATATTGAGCTGTAAGGGTCTAGCACCATCTGAGCACAGCGGACTATGGTCACCAACAGGAAGAAGCAGAGCAGGAAGAAGAAGAAGAGGGCAAAACCAAGGTCGACATCCACATCAAACCTGGCCACGGGGAGGTTTGGAGTGTCCATGTTAACCAAATAAAAAGGTGTCTATTCCTCATTGGTTTACTGTCTCCTTGATAGTTGACACCATAAAAGTAGCTCCACAAATGCTTGAATTATTCCAAAATCCAGTATATCTTCATCTAAATGGGCTCGCTCAATGCTCAAACAATCCATCTTGATGCAGTTTCTACCTGGGAAACCAACTCTTCTTCTGTTTTGTTTGAACTCAATCCATTCCTTTATGTCTTAGTCTCTTTTCTTCTTTCAACATTGACACCTACTGTCCTCCTTCCAAAGATAAGATGGACACGCAGAGCCTTTTTTGGCACCTGTGTCCACAATGAATAGTTAATAAGGGGTTTGGTAACAATCAGGCCGTTCCTGAGATTAGAACACCCAGGCATCTCTCATGGTCTCTTCAGGAAGGAAGATCTTTACAGGAGTCACTGGCCTGGTCAGCACAAGGTATGCACACATTACAACACAACTGAAAAATGTGGCCGCACAAAAGTTTTGAAAGCAAATATAGTGTGCAGATGATGCCCAGTTACTACTGAACCAATCAGTTCACTTGAAACATACCTACTCACGCTTGCACAAGGTTTTGGTTATCTTATGGTGTAAAAGTGGCAAAAAATACATGTTATAGAATGGTCAAGATGCAGAACAGGAAAAAGAAAAGGTTGAGGAAGAGAAAGAGGATATGACGCCTTAGTGGCAATCCACTTAAGAGGGGTTGGAAACCGATACTGACCAAAAAAATGCAGATTGCTTGTACTCTGATGCCACAACAGAGATACACACAAGTGCAGAGTAAAGTGACTCTATGCAAATAAGTGGATCTGAGAAACGCTCAAAAAAAAAAAAAAAAAAAAAACAGGTTATAAAAAGACTTTTGTCTAAATGACACCTGCAAAACAAGATTTACAACATAACCTGTCACTATAAGTGTGACTCTAACAGGGCATAGTTGAAACAGTTAACTTTTCTTTAACCAGTACTAACAGTTTTTACCCATTTCACCCCCAGGCTGAGAAAGAGGGGTGGGACAGACAAAGGCGTAAACTGATCCCAAGACATACCCACAGACCTCTGTCTTCACAGATACACAGAGTGGGGAAGTAAAATAGATACAGGCCAATCAAAGTTAAGTTGTCTTTTGTTTCTTCACCAGTTAAGAACATTAAACTGTTTCAAGGAAGTGAATACATGCATGGATGTAATTAAAGACAGTCATGACTCTTGCATGAGTGTGATCAGTTGAGTGCACTGCTGCAGTAAAACTAGCCATCATGAACAAGACTGGAAATACATATGACTATGTGATTAAGGATCAAATGAAAGTGTGTGGGGACTAATTCTGCTATGACGGTACCACACCTGAAAGGAAGTGTATGCAGTTGAAAGCACACCAACTTTCACATTTTCAACAATGTAACAATTTAATACAAAAGACAAACATTTCATTTCTCTCTCATTTCATAAACATATACAGTATATTTATATATTTGTGTTTTTATGAGTGATAAAAGTTCACATCATTGCAAAAAAAAACCTGGTTGCAGAGCAACCCAAAATTTTTTTTTAACAATAAAAAGACAACACAATCACCAACATGATACCACCCTCTTGAAAATGAAAACTGGACAATTACCAGCATGGTTTACATACAATTAGTCACCATGAGTGTGCAAGTGTTACACACGGACAATGAAAACTGAAATTAAAAAAGGGTCAAATTTAAACTAATTCCACATATTAAAAATTTAAATATTTTAGAAGCATTATCTTTCATCCCACAACATTGGGGATTGGATCTTGGCAAGGATTCAGTCCAAACCCAAATGTTTTTTCACAAACAAAAAGATAAAACACACACAAAAACAAACAAAAACAAACTTTTGGGGCATCTCATTGGGGCATTCATTGTTTTCTCACCTGTAGATCATATTGTTTTTAGTTCTCATTATTCCATTTAAATCCTGAATACTAATCAATCAGAAAAGAGCAATGGAGAGGCCAAGAGATCATCAAAAGTAATAAAATACTGGAAACATTTCAATTAAATCAAACATTATTACCACATCTCTCCATTTAAAAAATATCAATTAGGGACGACATTTATGACAACAATAAAGAATGGCTTTAAAAGTACACAATTCCTGCTTGTTAATTATTGCTGTGTGATTTCTTTTTTTGTATTTCTTTTACAAAAAGCATTACAAAAAGCCCATACTTGCTACAGGGTAAAGCAGGGCAACAGAAAGAAGAATATCAAGTCAGAACCCCTACCACCGTGTTAATGTTCACAATGATACTGTACACATCCATTTACATACATACATACACATGCATACTGTAAATATGTATGGCAAAAAATAAATGGTATCCATTTCCACCTAGACAAACAGTATGTAGCCAATGTAACACTGTATGTCTGTTATAATCATTTAATGAAGTTCCTCAAGAGAAGAATGAAATAATTAGATTTATAGGTGAAACCATCAATGTACATAGCAAACTGCACTTCGTATAAATGTACTACACATTGTAGAAGCGACCCATAAAAGCAGTACTGACATGCAGAAACATGCTGCGGGTTTAAAACTGTGAGTGAGGTGAGCACAGACAGTGGTAGTTTGCGTGCAACAGCTGAGAATATTATATATATATATTTTTTTTTTAATCACCAAAGCTGTATATCCCTGCAATTTCCTGAGTTTGAATAAATGATTGGAGTGATGAGTGATTAGCCTACATGCAAAAGGATGAAACAGAAAAAAAAAATCATCATCAATGCCTGAGTAAAACTAGGAACATATTAGAATAAAAGGCCTTTGTGTGTG
>JAPMOB010208816.1:0-13527 GCA_029875015.1 Lepomis gibbosus
TTGCTCAAGCCAGAGCTCGTTTATTTCTGAGCTGCGCATGAGCGAAGCTTGTAGCTGCAGCCTCCCTACTTGATCCACAGAAGTACCAGAGCACCATCTACTGACCAGTAAGTCCATTACCTTTATGTTATGAGTTAGTGTATTAGGATATATCAATTATAACAAAAAATGGGGGGTGTCTGTTTACCTAAAACTAAACATGTAGTATTTCCAACCTACTACACTTGCACTTATGGCACTTGGAAGTGACACTTAAGGTGACATCATATATTGCAGGACAATAGGAGAGTAACATGTGGTTTACTTCTCTGCCCATGCACTTAAGTTAATAATGAAGGTTACGATATGGTAACCCTAGTTCTATTAGCACAGGTGGAACCCTCTACTGGACTCTATGGGTACTACCTCTCCTGCTATTACATGCACATACTCGCCCACTGAAATTTTGCGTACTGTAAGTAGCAGACCAATTGGACGTCACTACTGGACGTGCGTACCGTAAAAATTGTGTGTCCTCACTGCTCAGCATCCAACCACCCCTTCAGCAGACGGCGGTGGAGTGGCAGGGTTCCATCATAGAGTGCTCCGCCTGTGCTAATAGAATAGGGTTACCATATCGTAACCTTCGTTCTATCTCACATAGGCTCCGCCCTCTACTGGACTCTATGGGTACAGTGGGTNGAGCCCGATGATTGTCCGCCCAGCCGCGACAAGCCACAGCTCACCTCACCGACACGATCAGCCACAAATCACCAGCCACAGACCCTAAGCTGCCTCCATCCTAAGCGATTGGGCAGTGGGGCACCCCTCAGAAAGGTCACTAGACCGCTAGGGGTTTGGCATGACCAAGAGGGATCTGATCCAGTCAGATCCAAACACCTGAACTGTACTGACCCCTTACAGTGACATCTGGCACAGTCAGTGTAAAAATGTCGCACCTGTGAGCACAGATCCTGAGAAGGAGCCCAACACATCCAAGAGGTAAAAACGCACAAACGGACATAGTGAAGACCACAATGTCGTTGTGCAAATCTCCTCAACGCTCATCACACTGAAGAGGGCCGTTGACACAGCCACACCCCATGTGGAGTGAGCCCGGACCACCAAGGGTGGGTCTATCCCCGCCTGCATGTAGGCCTGTGAGATACAGTCACAAACCCTTCCGGCTAGGCGCTTTTTGAATAGAGCTTTACCAATCGTACCTTCACCAAAGCAAAAAAATAGTTGTTTAATGCATCAAATGGGGGCCATGTGCTTCATATAATATAGGGCGAGCGCGGGACACAACAGATGCAGCCTCACCTCCCCAAGGGTGGGGCGGGGGGTGGAAGGCATCCAAATGTATGGTCCTCAACCTGAACGAGTTTCTTATGTTCTTAGGAGGGTTTCGGTCTTAACACTACTGCACTGTGGTCACCACGAAGTAACATGTAGCTGGGATGAACCGACAGGGCGCACAGCTCACTCACCCTCTTGGCAGAGGTGAGAGCCAGTAAAAAGGATGTCTTGAGAGATTCTTCAGCATCTTCAAGAAGGACTGTTCCAGGGGCTCGTAGGAATTTGACCTCAGAGCCTGTAGTACCAGTGGCAGGTCCCATTGGGGTGCGGAGACACGAAGCACTGGTCGTTGTCTCCTCACACCCTGCAGAAAACGCTTCACGAGGGGGTGGGCGAAGATGAAAGATGAGATAGCTGCCGTATACACCTTAATGGTTGAGTGTGACAGTCCCTTCTCCATTAAGCCCTGTAAGAAAGAAAGAAAGGATGGATCCCACTGAGCAGGTTATGGGATCCATTTCCTTCTCGATGCACCAGCGCTGAAAGCTCAGCCACTTTCAGCTCGCTGCCTGGATGGTATGTACCACCTCTGTGGACAGCCCAGCCTGTCTCAGCCTCTCCCTTTCAGGAGCCAAACCTGGAGAGGTTGGACGAGCACCAGCAGTGTGCCTATGGCGCCTGACTCCTGTGACAGAGCCCCTCAGACCTGAGATCAGATCTGCTGTATTATATCGGGGTGCAGGCTCCACTCTGTGGGGGGGACGCCCCTCGACGTGAGGTCGATCCCCCTGTTCTCCGAGCCTGGGACGTGAAGGGCCTTCAGAGACAGCAAGAGTCCTGCTCTGTTGACGTTAGTTTGCTAACGTCAACAGAGCTGCGGATCGGACTTCGCCCTGTCCTCAGCCAGTCATTTGCCCTGAGCCAGTGGCACGTGGCAGATGAGCCAAAGAGGCCGTCGGATGAGATGGGGGCACCCAACAGTCATTTCCAGTCCTTCCCATGGAGAGCGGTGAGTCCCAACCACACACAGAACCTACTGTGGCCAGAGACATCATGCGCCCAGCAGCGGTGGCCAAACCCTGGACCAGGTTATTCATCTGACCGATGGTTCGGGGCAGGAAATCCACCTGGTCCGAGGAGGAGGGGGAGCGATTGGAGACTCGGATGCCGCCGCGACACCCAGCGCACCCAGATTGTTGGCAGCTGTGGCCAACTGCGCACCCAGTTGGAATATTTTTTCAAAATACTCCAACGTCCCCCTATCCTGTGCCAGTGGCGGGCAGGGCTTTCTTCCCACTGACCAGCCAGCAGAGTGAGGAAGAAAGTGGGCAGCGAGGGCCTCTTCTAGGGGGGCCCGCACGAAAACAGCTGCTTCCGCGTGGCCCTGCACGCACAGAAAATCGATCAATCGTTCAGTGTGCCTCGGCGCACTGCCAGATATCTGGGAGAGCATCCTCTTCGGCGGAGCATCCTCTTCGGCGGGGAGGGGATCCGGGCTTCCTCGCTCTCCTCACAGATGAGGGAGAGCTCACACTGCCGGAATGCTCCCAGCGCTGCTGTGCCGGATGAGTGGAATGGTTCGGCAGTCAACACATGGCGGCGGTTGGCGGATGCCATCTCTGGTGTGGTCCCTGCCAAGGCATTCAAATCACAAGCAATGAGTGTCAACCCCGGGAACGACGGGCAAAGGTGAGCTTCAAGGAGTGGCGACTCCATCCGCGGAGGTGAAGGTAAGTATGCAAAATTTCAGTGGGTGAGTACATGCGTGTGATAGGAGGAGAGGTAGTACCCATAGAGTCCAGTAGAGGGCGGAGCCTTAGTGAGATAGAACCCACGTTCACCACAAATCGTTGCTGTTAAAGGTTTAAAAATAGACTTGATATAAATATGCCTCCTCAGTTTTCAGTGAAAAACATTAGCATCTGTACATGTGAAATTAAACATGTCAGACAAACCCATCATGACAGTCTGAAATTTATGGCATGTACTGAAAATAATGTCATTGATAGCTTACATTTGATGGTAACTGTTCTTAGCATGCATACAAGGTGATATGGTTGAGTTAATGAACATAAGCCAGCAGTCAGGGCCACACAGGTGTAAAGACACTGATGCACTGAGATAATTTATTCAGCACAAGGCACGGCTAGCTAATCCTGCAGCTGACATTTATGGCGTGCCGTTATCCAAACACAGGCATCCCAAAGGATGTGCTAAACTGCCACCCAACACTTAGACATGAAAGCAAATGCCTGAGTAATAGTGCTTATAACTGAGGGAGCAGGCCTCTGACTTATCATGAAGCCTGAAGTAAAGGAGGGTGTTGCTGCTTCTAATTATTGCATGTTGACTTAATTAAAGTGCTGTCGTACTGAGTTGAGAAATGGATTGAACACATCACATAATTGGAAGACACTTCTATGTTGAAAGCTTAGTGTCCTATTTTCAAATAATGGCATTTTACAATGAAATTTCTTCTCCTTGGGAGGTATGATGTATGATCCTTTTTAGCATGTAACTACTTTCTTCTGTTACATAAAAAAAAAATGTTCTGATCAATCATACCGTGTCCAAGGAGCAGAACCTCATGAAACTGGTGCGTATTTCAGCCAGCTGCTTCTGTAACATCCATGACATTTCAACAAGTTATCAGTGCTTGTGATCATTTGGTGGGTTTGAGTTTCACCTGTAGAGCCACTAATAGCTTTATAATGTCTCCATCATTTTCCCTGGAAGATGTCAGCTTGACAGTGTCCTTATTATTCATGTGTGATAACAATTTTGAAGGCTTTGATACAATGCTGGTGAGTGTGATGGTGGCAGAATCTAAAGCCCCTTGCTTGGCATTCCTTACAGTCACCTCCATCACTCTGCCCCTCCTCTCAAATCCTACTCTCAGTTGATGGAGGTGTCTTCTCTACCTCCTCAGAAATCTCAATGGCTGCCACCTGTCTATTTCTAATTCTGCTCAGGCTAGTGTAAAGCCATGGTTCAGTATTTTAGAGTGCCTGTTTGAGACAGATGTTGGCTTCTTACACATGTATTCCCTAAGGTGCAATTCAAAACTAAATCTGGAGTTACCACACCCACAGTTTGTCAGGTGGAGTGCATCAGCATTTATTTTCAATAAAGACCCATCAGTCAAACGTCTGTATAATGGAAACTTGATGTCGGCTAGGCGGCATCTATGGATACAAAGGGGCTTTTAAGGGGGCAGCCAAATGGATAGTGGTCGGAACAGGCATAGTGAATCTGTTGATCGTTCAGTACAGAAATACTGCAGACATTGGTAATCTCTCTAGCGTGTTACCTTGAAAAACTGCAGTTCACCAAAAATTACTGAACCATTACTGAAGCTGTGACACATTTTCAATTTCTACATTAACAACAGGGATTATTCCCAGAGTATGGAAAGTGACCCATGTGCACCCTCTTCACAAAGGTGACGACACAAGGGCCCTTCATAACTATTGGCCAATTTCTGAATTATCCTGTTTGGCTAAAATATTGGAGTCTCTGGTAAATTCATAGCTATGTGCTTTTTTAGCTGAAAGGGATGTCCTCAGTAAATATCACCTGGGCTTCAGACCTGGGCACAGCACTACTACAGCAACTACTTTACTTTTTAATGATATTGTCAAATCATTTGATGAAATCTTAACAATTTGCAGGGTTTGACAAGTAACACCTGCACATGGCTTAAAAATGATCTGAGTGATAGAACCCAGCATTGTAATAGAAGTTAGATGTCCTACTTGTTAAAAAAAGGAGTTCCTCAAGGTTCATTATTAGGTCCTTTGTTGTTTACTCTACATAAATAATATCTGTGACACTGTGAGGAACTGTAAATATAATTTTTATGCAAATGACAGTCATTTTTGCTACTGCCTCATCCCATGCTAAAGCAATTGCTCTTCTTCAATCCAATTTTTTAATTCTACAAAAATCTCTTACTGATCTAAAGCTGGAACTGAATTCAAGTAAAACTAAATATATAGTCTTCCAACTCCAGAACACAACATTTGGATGATCTTAAAATTAGTACACCAGATGGTACTGTTATAGAACGTGTTCAAGCATACAAATACCTTGGTATTTGGCTGGGTGAACATCTCACTTTTAAAACATATCTTACTGTTTTGGTGAGGAATCTACGAGTTAAGACTGATTTCTTTGACAGAAATAAATCCCGTCTGTGTTGTCAGCATATAATTACATTGTATAAGCTACTTTCATGTCAGTTCTTGACTATGGCAATATACTGTATGGTTCAGCTGCACTGCTCAAACCTCTTGATACAGTTTATCATGCTGCCTTGCGGTTTATTACGGGTGCCAGTTTCAAGACACACTATTGTCGACTGTACTCACAAGTACTAATGTAATTGTTGCCTGCATGTTAATTGTCTGTTGTTTTTTTAAAATTATATTATATATATTTATGTCTGTTATTGATATTTGTATTTGTTTGTGTGCTGTACACAGGGCTACGTTGTAAAAGAGACCCTGGTGTCAGTCTGATTCTATATGATAGATATGATATTAGAAATAATATGATATTATGCTTTCACATCCCTATGCTTAATGAAACAACTTGCATTTTAATGGGCAATTGAAATGTACTAGTTAGGCAAAGAGCTGAAGGTAAAAAAAGTTCAACTCCTGCCTCTGATTGAAGAAGTTATAACAAAATAATTAAAAAGCTCTGGATGCAGCTGATAAGTGTATAACCATCAGGCTATATTGACTCCACCTCTCTTAGATTTTGTGCATCTATTAACTGTATCTCTTTCTATCCATCACGTTAACAAGGCTGAAAAAACCCTTTTGGCTTATTCTTGACAATTCAGAATCAAGCACAATATGTCCAGATTTGTAAAAGCAGATGTCTGAAGAACAGAAAGCAGTACTGAGAGAGACGGTGCGCAGGACCAGCAATCAACCAACTTCACTGGATGTAATTAATTTATTGACTAAGGTCTAGAGGAGACTGAGACAGATGGACAAAATGACAGACAAAATCAAGGTAAAGCCTTTTGACAACCTGTTTATGAGGTGTCAGTTTGAATTTGGATCAAAGCTTGTAAGGGCTCCACAAGGGCAAGTGTTGGCTGATTTTTAGTGGCTCACGCTGGCAGCATGCTGGCCTGCTGGGGGTTCTGACGCTTTTTATGCAGAACCATTATTGGGTGCTACACATTGGGGTACACACGGATGCTTAGGCAACAAAACAAGCTTAATAAAAAATACAGTGGACTCATTTGCATTTCCCTACAGAGAAGATAAGTTAACTGCATCAGAGGTAGAAATTAAAAATAGACTTTAAAGGTGACATGTATGAAATGTAAACAATGACCACATCATGATAAATTTATAATTAATACAAGGGGTTAACAAGATTTTTTAAAATGATCACGTAATGATGTAGATATATGTCACTTAAAAGAAGCAGAGGATTTTATTTTACTTTCTGGATGTTGTCTTCCTTAACAATCTCTACTGACATCACAAAGTCGTGGAAAAAAACACAAGAAACCCATGCTGACCAATTACAATTATTGTGGTTTCTGACGAACCTGTAACCTGTAAGGAATAGGAGGTGCATGTCAGTGAAGATGTAACGTAAGATGTAGCTATGGCAGCATGATGCATAGCCAACAATTCTATATCCCCCTTTACAACACACATATTACAACATTTTATTACAATAAATACATATTACAACTTTACAACATAAGTATTAACTACCACTGCTACAACTACCTCTTTAGGGCCATTTACTGTAGCTTCCCCAGGAGTTACTAACAAAGAAAGTACTTTATAATGAAGGTTTTTGTAAAGTGTAGAGTACTGAAGTCACAAGTCATGAGCAACCATACCAACAGCTTTCTCTGTCAGAGCAGATTATTCCCAATAAGATAAAATTCTACACTCATGTTTGCCGGGAAGGAAAATTTCTTTCGACAGTCCTTTTCATCGTCTTTTGGGTCTAGTCCTAAACTCAAAGTCATGACTCTTGTGTGACTCACAGGCTTTCCAAGGGGACAATGACTGTACTCATTAATATTCTAGCGTTCTGCCTGTGCCATTCTTGTTTTTGTGTTTGCCTCTGTGCCTCCCTCTTTCTCCGTTCTTCATTCTCTCATCTCTCATTCTGCCTTTTTTAGTTACAAATGCTAAGTCAGCTGGATTATTTGCGCAGCCCTTTTAAACGAAAGCCTGCTTCATTCCTTTTGACATGTCATTTGTTTTGTTTTTGTGGAGTTGCACAAATGCTGATGCTCTACTTCTGGGCCCAGCCACCCAACACTGTAGGATTCTAAGCAGCCTGTTCGTAATGCTCGGTGTGTAGACTTAATTAAGGTTTTAATTAATTCTCCATTTAGGTCATGTGTGAGTTAGAGCGACACAGATTGAGCCGTGCCTGCTAGCCAACATTTGTGTTCTCTCTGGTTGGTGGAATAAGATGAAATCTTGTAGTTTAATCTAATAGCATACTTGTTTTCTACAGTGTATTTACCATATGCAAATTCACATTATACATTCTGATTAATGTCTGTCTTGTGTGTACTGTGAGGGGGATTTGGTTGTGATGAGGGAAGAAAGACTGATCTGATTTGCCATATGCACAGAGAACACCTGTATAAGCAGCTGGCCTTGTGTAAGTGAAGTCAATTGAGTCTCACCTGTCCCATCTCATCCATAACTCTCAGACTGATAGCTAAAACTCCAGCAAATTGCAATGCCTATTCAGGCTACTTCCTAACTCTGTGTCTGAGATATTTGGTATTCGGATGGTTCAGAGCATTCCTCCAGGCTGTCTTTGGTACTCAACTGAACCCCCCAAAAATGATCTTTTCTGTAACTTCCTTCCACAGGGAGGTCAGAGGTCAAGTTTGGCTGCAGAACACCGTGCCTGGAGCTGGAAGCGAATCTGAATCTTCAACGTCAGATGCCTGTTGACACAGAAGCTTGAACAAGTTTGAATGATAGTTCCACTTTTCATGACAGCTCCTGAGGGAGGGACGCTGTCTAAGTAAATAGTGATTTGTTTTGCCAGAAGCACGTTGAGTGCTGGTCTGTATGGAAAATACAATTTATAGTGTGTCTATCATCAAATTATGCAGCATTCAGTGAGGACAGCTTGACAGTAACTAATAATACTAACAATAATACTAATACTACTTCTCCTCCTATTACTGCTGCTGCTACTACAACAACTACTACTACTACAACTATCTAAATTTGTATAGCACCTTTAAAAACAGAGTAAAATAACTTCAACAGACAAAGCAAAAACAGATAGAGGTAAAGCTAAAGTTAAAGAAGACACATGATGAAAACACTATATGAATACACATAAAAGCAGATAGAAGGAATACATATGACATGCCATGTCATATTTTTATTCACCATTGAAATAAGTAAATAAATACAAACAGATAGATAATCACATTAAAGTGAGTCTAAAAAAATGGTTTTAAGAAGTTATTTAAAAGAAGTCACTGATTCTGGAAGCATCATCACCTCGGGCAGGTTGTTCCAAAGCTGTGAGGCCCTGATGGCAAAAGCGCGGCCACCTTTAGATTTAAACTTCGACTTTAGAATGGCCAGAAGGGCTGTAAATCGGCTCATATGGGGCCAACATTTTTGGGATGTAGCTTGGGGCAAGACCCAGACCTGCTTTAAAAGTGATCAGTAAAATCCTAAAATCAATTCTAAAATGGCCAAGGAGCCAAAGGAGAGAAGCCACGATTGGTGTGATGTGATGTTGTCTGTTAAAATCAGTGAGTAGCCTATAGCTGTTGCATTCTGAATTAGTTGGAGGCAAGAGACAGTGACTTTTGCTTTATGTCAGAAAGGAGGGAGTTAAAGTAGTCGAGTCTGGGGTAGATAAATGCAAGATTGACTTTTTACAGGTCAGAATGTGAGAGTATTGGTTTAATTTTAGAGATGAGCCTTGTAGTGATGTTTTCAATATGTTATGTGGTTATTTCTGTTATTTACTGTGCTGAAAGAAGAATGAGAGTCTGGCTCACACAAACAACTATCATGCTCCGTCAGATGAAAAACTTTAGTGTCAATAGGAAAAAAAAAATTCAGAATGGGAATCTAGGCATGCAAAAAGTGCTAAACTATTCAGATACATTGGATAGTACAAGATTCAAACAGACATATTGTTCAGTTAGATGGTAGACAATGAAAATCAAATTTCATGTTGATTGTGTTTTATTTTGTAAACTGATTTTTAAGCTGCATTTTTAACTAAATCAAATGTCCTACACTGTGTTTTCATTACCGGCGAGAAAAAGACACAAAGGTTACTGTAACCTGCATGTTGCAGAATATCAGTTAAGTAATTCCCTGAATGCCTATTTCATTTGATTCATTAGTGTCATTTGGAGGCATTTCATCACACTTTTCTTTGATATCACCAAGGTTGGCTCTGGGGCAAAGTAACATTGGATAGATCCATGGCTGTAAATCTATTCTTAATTCTCTTCTTCTTTCTCTAGTCTGTGCAGTTGAGATGATAGTTGACAATTTAATTGAAGAATTGCTAAGGGAAGAGAATAGAAACTAGACCTGCCTGCTTCTGTGCCTTGTTTTTCCACCCAATGTCTTGTGCACACCCCCAGACAACCTTTGTATTTCTTGGATCTTTGATTGGGTGATTATCAGATTGTCCTTTAGGATCCCTCCTACCCGCAAGTGGGGAATTGCTTGTGACAAGTTATCAGGCGTCAAATTATGTCTATAATGGTGGATTAACCGTTGACACGGCCTTTCATGAACAGCAGAGAGGGGACTGGCATTGTATGTAATGAAAGATTGTATCTGCCATTACTGCTGTGGCTCGCTGTGACGTAACTGACTTTAAGAAGCGGCCATCAAACTGTCATAAATATCTTATTACAGCCTGTGATTTAGCATTTTGATGGGGGAGCTGCATTTTTATTGCTGTTTGCATGTTTCACAGGCTTCATCTAAACAGACACATTTGGCATTGATCTTAAAGCTACAGATCTGTATGGCATCTTCGGTAGTAAGTAGAAATGATCACCTACTGTGAAACATTTTAATGGTGATTATAATACTTGCATATGGACCATAGAAAGATAGATAAAAATGTTACCTTAGTAACTGTTGCTATGTTGGGCAACTGTCTGTCAACAATATCTGGTGTCCATTTTCTAGAGCACCTACTGCAGTTTAATAGCTTATAATTTGTGAGAGACAGTAAACGACAGCAAGGGTGCTGCCGCGCTAATGCGCCATTAAAGGATTTATTCATGGAGGAATCCCTTCAGCCAAACTGAGAGAAAAAAAATGACTAAAGGCAAAGTCATTCAGCTCTCATCAAAAACAGGGGATGATGATGGTATAAGATAACATTGCTTCTCAACTGCTCCCATTTTTGGAAATATACTTATTTGCTTACTTGCCTACATTCTCCACTTGATCCTGGGCAACCTTACTCCCAGCCTAGAAATAGTTACCTCTTATAACACAGCAACATGTCATTTTTACACTTTGGTTTTTATACGGATTTAACAAACGAGCTATAAGGTGTTAATTGGTAAGCTTCAGATGTGCCGTTAGACAGGTTTTTAAAAAACATTTTTCCATTAGAGTGGTGTTTCTCTTCTTAAACTCTCTGTGAGAAAGCAAATTATTAATAGTATTATTATTATTTTTTGATAAGAAAGTATAAAAACTGGCTGAGCCGAGACCTGAGTACAAATTTCTATGAGATAGGCTCAGTGCAGCGGCAGACAAACGGAGGCATGGACCCAAAATTCAGACAGTCGCAGGGCTGAATAAATTTGTAGGTTTATTGAAATGATCACAGTCAACTTACAAGGAAGTCCAAATTAAAGACAACGAAATCCAAACACAGAGGTAAGTCCAACAAAGGCAAGGCAATCCAAACAATCCCGGAAATACAGGGGAAATCAGAACACAAGACAGAACAACATTAGACTATGACGCAACAAAGACTGAACACAACTGAGGGCAATATATGCTGAGGCACACCACTCACACACAAGCATGCAGGGCAGTTAGTCACAGGTGAGACACAGAAATCAAGGCCGACAGGAAACAAACTAGACAATAACACCAAACATGAATGATTACAAAATAAAATAGGAAGTAAAGCTACTGACAATACACAAGGAAACAAGATACAGCAGAGAACAAGGAACAAATGATCAACTAACTAAACCTAAACAAGAACAGAGGCAAGGAGTAAAACAGAAATGGACATAAATAATAACAGAAAAACACCACACTCAAATCCAAGGTCGTGAAAATTTCGTTCTTCATGTTTACATGGCAGAATGTCAATAAAGAATTGAAATCCTTAACTAAAAAGTCTGACATGCATGGTAAAGCCATTATAGAGGGGTTTTAAAACTGTCTCAGGTTTTTTGTTTTGTCAGTTCTAGTTTATAATTACATAGTGTTATAATACATTTGTTAAGGACATGTATCCAACTACACAAAGTACATGACAAAGCATTACATTTGCTGTGAATATTCGCAGTTATAAGGCCTGTACTGCTTTACTTAATTAGTATTTGAAGATTTATTTTGGTCAGTGAATCACACAGGGCCAATGCAAATTGTTTCCAGCTAAACTTTTAATGAGTCCTGTATGTTGTATTAGTATTGTCTTGAAGAACATATGCATATTTGCTTAGCTGATTTTGCGCCAACATCCACTGCACCTCTGAGGTACAATTTACTGATTGCATGTTCATTGTTGTCCACTGTCCAGGGAACATTTTATTTGACACAAGACTTGTGCTAAGGTTGCACTCCCTAGAAGACAGAGCTTGACATTTTATCTTCCTTTCCAATCTCAGGAAATACCCCCTGCCAGAAGGCCCTGTACCTGGAAAACTGTCACTGCAGGCATCATCTCCATTTCTGACTCTCCCTTCCTCTCTTTCCTAGTCTCTCCCCCTTTTCTTTCTTTTTCTGTTTTTGTGCTCAGAAGGGTATGGGTACTTTTCAATGATTGGTGGCACAGAGCTTCAATTACCTGTAGAGTCTGACTTCTGAAATCCATGCAGGGATTTCTTATTGTCTGAGAAGTAGTCTGAGGAACAGATTCTCGACACAAAGGCGGTACAAATTCAGTGGGTGGTTACTCTGAAAGCACAGGAAATCTGAGCTTGCTGTATTTTTTTCCAGCTATAGAGCAATTATTGCTTAATATTGCACACAAAACAGTTATTTTATGCACATCCAACTTCTACGTTCAGCTTCACACTGATAAAGTCCTATGCATTATTCTCAACATGAATGTCAAATTGCACACTCAGATGCATTTAAGGGAGATGGATAGGACACAACAGGTGCAGGTGTAGTTTGTCAGGCATCTTTTCACATCACCTAGACCCAACACCTGCAATTGTTGAGCATTTAAGCTTAGTAACACACCTGGACCTTTATCTCTGCATTTATTAAACTTAATGTTGATTGGTGTCAGCTCCCAGTGAGCTCATCAAGATTAATCAAATGATATGTTACAACATGAACAGTGTACTGGGAACATATTTGCTCATAAGTATGGCACCTGTTATTCTTTTCCAGAACCAAGACTGCAAGGTTCAAAAACAGCTTCTTCCCCACTACTACTGACCACTAAACCCCACTAAAACAGACTAATCAATGTGAAATACTACATGTACATAATCAATGTGGAATTTTGTAACACCTCTGGCCATCTGCTACTATTTATCTGTTTGACTGCACCTTATTCTTCAACTGCACTATTTTAAACATGAATATTTATACTCCAACTATATATATCTAGATATTTATATTCTTCCAGTTTAAACATTGTAAATTTATATTTATCACTTTACATGCCCCGCACACCCATATAAGCATTTTAAAAACTATATCTAATATCTCGTATTTCTACAGTGTTTTTCAGTTTTTCTCCATTGGTTTGGCTCATTTCTTGAAACAGAAATTACATTTTCAAAACATCATGGACAAACCTTTCAAACCACTTGGCAATTGTTCACAACAGAATTGAATTTCTCATTCATTTCATCACATTGCAAATGTCTACGTAAATGTCTCAATGTCTCAGTACATCTTTGCAAATGATTAAGTACAGGTAGCCTACATTTACCACAATTTTCAAGTGCATAGATCTTGTTGATCTAAACTGATTGTTGATTCTGCAGTCTAATGGTTGTTCACTCCAAAACGTGTCAGCGTCATTTCA
>JAPMOB010208818.1:0-11102 GCA_029875015.1 Lepomis gibbosus
TGTGTGTGTGTGTGTGTGTGTGTGTGTGTGTGTGTGTGTGTGTGTGTGTGAGTGAGAGAGAGAGAGAGAGAGAGAGAGAGGGTGTATGTGTATGAGAGCTTGTTGAGTTTCAAAAATGATTATGTGTACTATACAGCCTATGTGGTATGGTCATAATGCACATGTGGCTTTTGGGGTTTAACAGATATAGATGAGTGCGCTCTGGCTGCAGTGACGGGCCTGCAGGCCTGTCAGGGTGATGCCGAATGCAGGAACACTCCTGGCTCCTTTACCTGCTCGTGTCCTTTGGGATATGTTATGGCTCTAAATGGACAAAGCTGTGTAGGTGAGGCTGATGTTGGCATCTGGTGTGTATGACTGGAATGTGGATGTGCAATGAAAGTGCATGTTCAACCATTTTATCTAGAATAGTTACAATGTCTTCCCCCGAGGGCTCTTTGTTGTTGGTCTCTCAAACAACATACCAGACTACATACAAACAAATAATTAATAAATTGTAAAAACAGCAATCTAGAAAAACACACTGCAAAATAACCTTTACATATTTGGAGAGGTCTAACGGGTGATCATAATGGTCATACCTCTGTAATATTGCCGTACTGTAGTAAAATCCTTACAAAGCTGTCAAATGAAAGCTTCCTATTTACAGTCCTTGGTTTCTCTGCTCTGTAGATGTTGATGAGTGCAACTTCGAGGAGCAGTGTCGCCGTGAGCTAGGAAACATGTGTGTGAACACTCCTGGAAGCTTTGTGTGCCAGTGCCAGCCAGGCTTCAGAGCAGAGGCCCTCGCCTGTGTTGGTAAGTCTTTCGTTAAGCTTCACCACAGCTGGATAAGACTGATTTTATCGGGTGTTGTGAGTTTCTCATATTTCGCTTGAGTTGCCCCCAGACTTAATAACTCCTGCTGATAGGGAGGAAGCCTTTCCTTTTCAGGAATAGAGCGTATTAATCTGCTGCTTTGCTGCTTGCCTGCTTTGTTACTCTTTGTTTTTGTTTCCCCTCTTTAAGCTTTTCTTTAATGGATATTTTCCTCTCATGTGCTCTAAAATATTCCCAGCACTCTATTTTTTTTTACATCTGCTTTCTGTTTTTTTCTGTGACTTTTCTGAACTTCTGGTCTCAGGTCCTGTGTGTCCAGACTACACCGTGTGTCAAGGTATGATGTGCTGTTCATGCTTAACATATGCTGCTTGC
This sequence comes from Lepomis gibbosus, assembly GCA_029875015.1. NCBI lineage: Eukaryota > Metazoa > Chordata > Actinopteri > Centrarchiformes > Centrarchidae > Lepomis > Lepomis gibbosus. Next base: position 1,195 of record JAPMOB010208818.1, read on the forward strand.
TTTTTAAGGGTTTGAAATGTCAAGATAACAACCAAATCGTGAGTTTGGGAAAGGTCATTGTTTTTTTACTCAGATTTTAATTAGTTCCACAGTTTCCTGTCTTTAATAATAAAGAGGAAATTGAAGACCTGGGAAGAAAATATTGTCTTCAATTTCTAGAACAGCTTCTGATAGTTTTGCAGGGAAAACATTTTAATGACTTATGCCTAGTAAAGACTTGATTGAGGTTTGGTGATATGAAAATGATTCAGTTACTCTGTTGCTTGCACTCAAATTAGAGGGGTGGATTGCACAGACAACAGTTGAGTTTTTTTTATCAACAAGCAAATTATGTCAGAGCAATAATTGAATGAAAAAGTCATATGACTGTAGCATTCGCTCTCTGTCTCTCATCTCTGTCCCAGATGTGGATGAATGTGCGGAGAGTCCTGCGGTGTGTGATGGTCAGGGTGTGTGTGAGAACACGCTTGGGAGCTACAAGTGTGTTTGTCGACCAGGTTACCGGGGAAACGGCACACACTGCGAAGGTAAGCAATTAGTGCTGACGTCCCTCCATGGAAAACTCTGCTTCCTGCAGACAGGGTCAGCTTTCCTGTGTGCGCGTGTTTTAATGCTTGCTGTTATGCCTTCCATTAAAATCATCCCGAGTGGCAGAATAATGTTTATTGAATGAAAATGAACTGAGTTTTGGATCTGTTTTTTTTTTTTTTTTTAAATCTGTGTGCTCTCTCTGTCCAGATGAGAATGAGTGTGCGTCAGGTGTTCACGGGTGTGACACCAATGCTCGTTGTGGCAACATCATTGGCTCTTATTTCTGCCAGTGCTACCAGGGCTTCAATGGAGATGGACACTCTTGTTTTGGTGGGTAAGCAGTTTGTGTGTTGTCCTAATGTGTGTGCCACTAGAGGTGCTCAGTCCGCCAGTGAATATTTTGTCTTGCCAACAATACTTGCATGTGCCTGCAGCACTTGGGCAGACAGCACTCACCAGACATCAGTCCCTCATTGTCCTTGTTTACAGACATTGATGAGTGTGCTGTGAACAAAGGCCACTGTGAACACAACTGCTCCAATGAACTGGGAGGGTACAGCTGCCAGTGTGCCTCAGGCTACCAGCTGGACCAAGATGGACACAACTGCACAGGTGAAATACAGCTTGTGATAATCCCTTACAGCAACTGCAAATATGAGTTTATCCTGGCTCATTGCTTCACACTTTAACAACTAAGTAATTAAAAACACTATAGCATGTTTATGTGATATGTGATCGGCTTGTTAGCTTTATTGCAGCAAGTTAGATTTGAATATCGATACTACCCTCGCTAAATATGAAGCTAGAGCCAGGAGACAGTTAGGTTACCTTAGCTTAGGTTAGGAGAAAAACTTGAATCAAGGGGAAATAGTTAGTCTGGCTGTGTTCAATGGTAAAAACTGGGGAACTCTGGGAGCTCACCTGGTACCATTAAAGCACAGTCGTTACTGCAGTGCACCTGGCACAATTCCAACTCAGGGCCCTTTCCTGCATGTCATCTCCCCCCTCCCACCTTTCTTGTCTCTCTGCAGCTCACACTGTCCAATATAAGCAAATAATGGCTAAAAAATAATCTAATATAAGACGGGCATTTATAAATTCTACACACAGTTGCTTTAATCGTATAAGTGAGTAAGTAGCCAGTAAATATTGTTATGAAAATGGCACTGTAATGATGGATAAAACTTTATCTATAAATTAATTGATTAATACTAAAGTATCACCCGCAACAAGAACTTACTGTAGTAATGGAGAGTAGCTAAGACATGGATAGAATACTAAAACTGTGATTCCACCCAACTGGACAACATGAAGTCACATACATACATTGAAATGACTTTTGATGCGAAAATGATGCCTGTGAAAAAAAATTAAAGACTGTGTTTCCACAATCTCCAATTTGTACCAAGGTAGAAAGTGTGTTCCATGGCGTCCTAGTCAATAGAGGGCATCAATGAGATTGTCTCTTACTGGACCAGTATATCATCCTCAAAAGCCAATGCCAGTTTAGGTCCATTGATCCAAACAAGTTACCTCTTTTTAATGTGTCCTCTGTTGCGAACCCCACTTACCCTGCCAAACAAACTTGTTGAAACAAGTGCTGAAATGAATTGCAAATAGGGTTTGACTGAATGAGCCCTAACATGGAGCTGTGTTACAAAAGAGTTAAATAAATGTCTCTGATTCCCCAGATGTGGATGAGTGTTTGGCACTGAATGGGACCTGTGAGCACATTTGCATGAACACTCAGGGATCTTTCCGGTGCTCCTGCAGGCCCGGCTACCAGCTGCACATTGATGGCCACACCTGTGTGGGTCAGTCACTCACCAACACTCTTTCTCTCCTCACTGCTGTTTACCTCCTAATTCCAGTCATTTAATCAGGCTGATTTGTCATGAATATGTTATCTCACTTTCTCATTGTATGTGTGTTTGTTTGTGTGCGTGCATCTTTTCTACCCTGACATAAGGGGATGACCAAAGGGCTTATTTTGGAGGATTAATGAATTGAGAAAGCCAGATTCAGTTAAGAATCTTTTACACAGCGGGGATGAGGATATCCAAAAAAGATTTTTACCTTCTGTGGGTGTGTTTGTGTTTGCCCAGACATTGACGAATGTAAACTCCAGAATGGTGGCTGCTCACACACCTGCAGCAACTCTCCAGGAGGACACACTTGCCACTGCCCTCCTCCTCTACTGCTCAACACAGACAACCTCACCTGCAGCAGTATGTTTCTCATTACAATGTTAATGACATGACATTATGCATGACATGCATGATTTTTTACCAAGGAATTATGTAAGAATTGCACCTATATAGCAAGCCAAATTGTGTTCCCTGGTCCTATACTGTAGCCTAGTTATCACAGTTTTTAAAAATAGTCCACATCCAGCACTCTTTTATCACAGAATATACATTCTAACAATCTTTTATACTTTGGATGTGTATGACAGCCCCTGCTTATACCTTCTGTATCTTAAAAGATAATAATAATTAAATAACTGAAATTGTTTAAAGAGGGTACAAACCATAGCTTTAACTAAGTATTTATAGCAGCTGCATGTTTTGTTTGAAGAGTTTGTTTGATGATTTTTATCACAATGATTGTTTTCATTTTCTGCAGATTAACTCTCCTCTATTATTATTTTGTCTATGTCAGACAAATTTCATAAAATAAAGAAAAATGCCCATCGTGATTTCCCAAAGTCCATTGTGACGTCATCAAATTTCTTGCGTTGTCCATTCAACAGTCCAAAACATTTAAAATACTCATGTTTGCTGTCAAATAAGACAATAGCAGCAAGTTTTCCAATGTAAAGGATGAAATTAGAGATTTTGGGGCATTTTTGCTTAAAGTTCTTTTAAAGGTCTTTTCCAAAAACATTGTTTTAATGTGTAAATATTCAATGTTAAAATCATTTCTTTTGAACAGATGTTACATCTTGCAAGCTGAGAAATGGTGGGTGCGATCACATGTGTACTGTGAGGGCTGAGGGCCAGGTCCAGTGTAGCTGTCGACCAGGCTGGAAGTTGGGCGAGGACAGGAGAAGATGCGTGGGTGAGACGTTTTTACAGCAGGGTTCTGTTCTGATGCCACTGAGGACTCTGATTGTAGATATTTAGTCTTGTTATGTTTTGAGACAGAAATTAAGCTGTTTATTTATATGGTACAGTATATTTTAAAGATATTTTGGGAACAGCTAATATTATGCTATTTTAACAAATAATATTGAACAAAAAACAAGTTAATTCCTTCAGACTTCCATCCATTGAAAAAAACATACAAAGATTCCCCAACATCAATTTGTAAAGATTTATTGATGTAGTCTTTCTAATATAAACAGTAAAGAGCTAGAAAGGTTTAAATGGCTGCAGTCAGCTTCATTCATTTTGCACTTGCCAGGCAGAAGGTGTTAAAAAAAGAAATCACATCTGCTGGGGAAAAGGAAGTGCGGAAATTCTATTGGCTGATGACTCTGGTTGAGCTGTGGCCAAATGTTGGCAATGAGAAAGTTGTTGCCTGTACGCACAGCCAAGAGTCCAAGAGGAAATATACAAACTGTCTTTTAGATTGTTTTGAAACGTCCACCCATTTAACGGCCCCAGTTGCTTTTGTCATAAGATGTGAACGAGTGCGAGGACTTCACAAACGGAGGCTGTGAGCAGCTCTGCGTGAACCATCCTGATGGGTTCAAGTGCACGTGTGGGGAAGGGTATCAAGTACGAACCGATGACCTCACCAAGTGCCAGCGTGAGTCAAGCATCCATCTAATATGTTGATCATGATGAATCTCGCAGACAACAATATTAGCAAAAGCAACTGCTTTATTCTGCCTGTTGTAAAGGGTCAAACATTTTAATTATGTTAACTTCTCTTCCTTTCCAGCTGTGTGTGACCCTCCCTGTCAGAACTATGGAGTGTGCGTGGCCCCAAACAGCTGTGACTGCCCTCCAGGCTACCCTGGACTAGGCTGCTCAGGTACAAACCTGTTGTATATGGATAACATGTACCAAGTTGTAAATGATATGGCATGTTATTTGGCATTTAGTGGATACCCATGAGATATTCATGTAACCTATTAGCACTCCATAAAGGTTCTACATAGTGCTAGTGTTCTGCAGACACACTGTTTGGTTGCAAAAGAAAGAAAAGCCCTGCAGAAGTTATCTTTAAAGCCTGCATATTTATCATATCTCCCAGGAAGTGAGACATGTCCTTGTTTCAAGATTTTGATTATACTGTATTTGGTTATGAGGGGGAGCTGATCGGGAGTCAGTGTAATGGTGCAAATGCAAAAACTAATATTGCTGTGAGAAATGGATGTAATGAAACCCATGTTGGTTACGTATTTCAGCCATGTGCTCCCCCCCCTGTGCCCACGGAGGTACCTGTATGCGCTGGAACAAGTGTCTGTGTCCTCCTGGCTGGACCGGAGTGGGCTGTCAAACAGGTACATAACCTCATAATAACCAGAGACAGTGTGGTCAAACACAATGGGATAGGTGGTATATTGAGTAAACAAAGCAGATTTGGTGAAACTCTAGGATATGCAATTACAAAGGCTCATTCAGGACTAAGGATAAAAATGTGATATCAACTCATACCTCTAAATGAGTGTGTGCTGTGGTGCTTTGTCCTTTACATTGCTCTTATTCTATTAATTGTTTTACCTTTTTAGTACTGTCTTCATAATGTGCCAGTCTTCTGTGTTTTTACAACCAAACTTGTTTCAAAATAACCAAACTTACATGGTTTAGTTCCAATGTAGTTGAATTTTTTTTATCTGTTACTGTTTTCTATTGATCCTGCTTTGACTTTTCTTTATTTCTCTTTCCCTGTGTCTCTTTCAGCGGTGTGTGAGTTTCCCTGCGCTAACGGTGGTCGCTGTGTGGGGCCTGATACCTGCCAGTGCCCCTCTGACTACACAGGTCCCCAGTGCCTCTTGCGTGAGTAATAAAACCACCGCCACATCTGGCATCAGTTACAGCAGGCATGCAGGTACTTCTGGGGATGGGGGGGGGTCAATTCTACCTTCCTGCCTCCGTGCTTGTTAGCACCACTGCCTGGTAAAATATTAGCTATACCATAATAGAAAAACAAAAAGGCAACTAATCTAAAACCCATGATGACCTATCTAGATGACCCATGTTATTCCGTTTCCCTACATAGACTTACCTCTATTTCCCTCTGTGTGTGTTTTTGTAGCCCTGTGCACTCCTGCCTGTCAAAACGGGGGAAGATGTGTAGATGTCAACAAATGCACATGTGTTGGTGGATGGCAAGGAGCTCGTTGCCAGATAGGTGAGATTACACTGGCTGTATCTGTATCCATTGTTATATAACTGAAACATTACAGTCAGGATGCATTTTACATACAGGACTCATGCCCAAACCATGTTTCAGTATATTAAAACATATCAAAGAATATAATTCTAAATCAATAACAAATATCAAAGTAAAAGTCATAAGAATTGTTCCCTGCTTGTGCTGAAACAGAAAACATAATGAATAAATAAGACCACATGGTGTGTATGTGCTCTGTTCTCTGCTTCCAGCTCCGTTCACATAGTGTGTTTAATTTGCTTCAATCAGAACGGATGTTTTACAGGCATTTTGAAGAAGTCATCATTGGCTCTAAGAACTTGTGATGGATGTTTTATAGCCCAAACAATTAATCAACAAAGTATTTAGCAGACTAATCGATAATGAAAATGATTATCAGCTTATTTTAAACAGGTGCACGCCAAAAAGGTTAGGAACTACTGCCAAATGGCAGTAGTTCCTAACTACTGCAGTTCTGCAGGCGGCCAGTCAGTGGAGCCACGCACAGATTCTAGAGCTGCACCAGAATTGTATGCATGTGGATTTCTCCACGGGCTGCTGGATTTACAGTCTATATAAGTCCAACACCAAGCCTTATTGTGTAGCCAATAGTCATTAATTCAAATGAAATTGTAAGCATTAATATGGGGACCTGGAATAGTCTATAATCAAAGAGAATTGCTTCCCTCCCCAAGGTCATGTTACTTTTAAAATGGAGTCCATTGTATAGTCCAGCCGGTCCTGGAAAATGGTCCAGGTAACTATTTACTACTAACTACAAAGTCATACTGATGTCCCAATCCATCATATGATTGTATGATGGATTTTAATGGTGAGTGAGAAGACTAGAGATCAGCTGTATTGAGTTATTTTGCTGTTGAGTCCATTCCCGTTTTCTCTTTTCTGTCTCCCTCAGAGCCTGTTCAGTGTCACATACCTTGTAAGAATGGTGGAGTGTGTGTGGGCCTCAACAGGTGCCGCTGTGCCAAAGGATTTACTGGAAGTCTTTGTGAAACGGGTTAGTGTATGTGTGTGTATGTGTGTGTGTGTGACAGAGAGAGAGAGACCTTTCTTTACTGTCACTTTCCATTAAGACTCTTGCGGTGTGTGCTGTGCCTGCAGCAGTCACCACCCCCTGTGTACCGCCCTGCCAACACGGAGCCGCCTGTGGTCCTCACAACACCTGTATCTGTCCAGAGGGCACTGCAGGCCTGCGCTGTGAGAGACTGTGAGTGGAAACATTACGAACAACAAGAACAGAGTTACAAATACTGCTCATTACTGGTCTGCTTCAGTTGTAGTCTACAACTTTCATCATGCTTTGTACGGTATGTAATTAGGCAATTGCAGCAACATCAATAAATACTGAGGCATGTTACAAGGCCTGAATTCTTCTGATGGGCACTGAAGTGAAAAAGTTCAGCTAGTCTCAACATTTATGCTGCTCTGCATTGTTTTTACTGTGTCGCTACATGCATCAAGGCTTCCCATCTGAAAACAGATGAAGCTTGCTAACATAAATCGGAGCACACTGTTTTCCACATGGTCTGTCTCGGTAGCTAAACATTTTGGAAAGAAGAACGTAGACTGCAGAGTTTTTTGTTGAAGCATGTGTCGATGTATTGCAGAAACAGACGTAGCGCACTTACAGTTTTAGTTAATGGAAGTTAAAAAACCCAAATAACCTACATAAATACTTATTATAAAGATAATTATCATGAATGCAAAAAACTGAGTTTCTGTTAAACAATAGTGTGGGACAAGAAGGAATCTAAGACAATCATGCGATGATTTTATAATTTTTTCAACATGCAGATACATAGTTGTCAAGTGATTACAATAAATATTAATTCCTATGCTTATGGACGTGTTTGTGTGTGTCCTAGGACGTGCCCTGTGGTCACCACGGTGGTCAGTATGGCTCGAGCCGTAAGGAAGGCATTCAGGGAGAGTTATGTGGACCGATGTGGAGCCCTGGGAGTTCAACTTTGCACTAAATACAGGTTAACTGTTTACTCATTGCATCCTCTAATTCAGGATTAAGTATTTATGTCATCTACTGTTCAGTATGTACTTAATTAAACTGAAACTTAAATAGATTAAACATGCCCTAAATGTATTTGTAAATAGTTATTCAAGTACATGATAAAACACTATGGCAGAAGCAAATGTGAGGTGTGTGTAACAGTAGCATTTGTGGACCATCATTTTAACATATTTAAAGTTCAAGTTAGATCAGAGTATAATTATAACACAAAATGTTAAAGTCTGCGTTGTGGTTGTGTTTCCAGGATGAACCAGGCACGTGTGTACCTGCAGGCCTACAGGGTGGGCTACAAAATCCAGTGTCCAGAGAAGAAGGGCAGATGAGCTACTTTTACGAAGCAACACAGGAACTGTAATGTGACGAGCTGTAAACAGCAACATTTAATGTAACTGAATCAGTGAGTGTTGTGGCTTCTCCAAGGGCAGTTTCACCCTTAAATCAAGCCTCTCTGTTGAAATAGAAAGGAGACATGACTGTATTATAAAGGCTGTTTATTTGATCAGTGATGTATGTTGACAATTATTTTTAAATCAGTTTGTTTTTTATACAATCATATTTTACATTCCATGAGAAATATTCCTCAGCATATGAAATGTACAATGGGTTTATTATTTGTCATGTTTGTGTGTGGCAGCTAAAGGTTATTAAATGTTACATTTTTTTTGTCTCTGTATTAATATTGTGAAGATTTTTTACAGTCTGAACTCTTTTCAATGATTGTCTAATAATAACAACTGCAGTGTAAGGTCCTTTTCAACAAGTTCACTTCAAAGATTATTCCCAATAAAAATAAATTGTCACACAAACAAACTTACAAGTTTAATATCTTAAGATAGTAGTCCTATACTACTGGGTGAATAAAAGGACCATGTGTAACCATCTGTAAGCTAATGTAATCATCTCACTAAACAACACAAAATAACATTCTACTTTTGTGTCAGTTTGAACTGACATAGCGTGGCTGTAAATCACATTCTTATCGCTGTATATTACTGCACTCTTATCCAGCACACAGAGGTTCATGAGCTTCTTTATATCACATACGTGATTGATTCAGAAGCATGAGATGTTGGCAAACATTCAAACATGTTTTATTCACAACTAAATGACTGCAAAAAGGGACAGACCACATCTACATACAGACCTATCAGCACATTCCTCCAGGTCTCTCTGAATACAGTTAACCAACATTTATTTTTTTAACTTAACTTTTTTGTCAGTACTTTAAAGCTCCATTAATATTCTTTTGATAAACGGTAAATCAAATAGTAACATCATTTGTGGCATTTTTTTAAAGGGCTCTGTGGAGCAGGAATGAACTACTCGTTAACCGCTCACATGGGTCCTCCTCAGTCTTTCGTTCATTCGGCAGGCTGAGTGACTGCCAGCGCCGGAGAGTGAGAGACAGGTCGGTTGTCAGGTAACTGTCACTGGACTGATTTTATATAGCTATTTTGTTATTTATGTGACATTTTATAAAGCATAATGTTATTACAGCGCAGTGATGTTGTACTAAGTTATAGTTTTAACACAGCTGTACCATTAGTAGTGCTTAACATTACAGCTAACAGCTGATGAGAGTTGTTCTGGGTCTGCTCCACTTCAGTAGCAGACCTCCTTGCTGCCTCCTCATGGTTTCCGTTGGCCTGCAGGACATCAAGGTATTTGTAGCTGTCCTGAACATCTGCAATGTGGCCTTCTGGTAGTTCAGCCCCCTTGGTTCTGATTGTTTTCCCTCTTTTTGATATCATCCGACCCACTTGTCCAGTCTGAATGACATTCCAATGTCAGTAAGTCATTGTCTGGCTCATTCCTGGCATACAGCTTGTTGTCTTCCGTGTAAAGGGGGTGACTGATGGTTGTTCCACTTTGGAACCGGTATCTGTAGCCAGTCTTTGTGATGATCTGGCTGAGGGTGTTCAGGCCTATAACAGGGATCATAGTGCCTCACCTTGGTATCGTACTTGATGTTGACTAGTGCAATTGGCTTTGAGTTGGCTTCCAG
>JAPMOB010208822.1:0-13115 GCA_029875015.1 Lepomis gibbosus
CACACACACACACACACACACACACACACACACAGGTTGAGACTAATCGATTCCAATATCCAAAGGACCTTGTTTTATAAAGGATGCAGAATAATAAGACTGTAGGCACCATAAAAGTGGAAGACATGGATGGCCTTGATTTAAATAAACCTGTGTGTGTGTGTGTGTGTGTGTGTGTGTGTGTGTGTGCGTGTGCGCGTGCACAGCAGCAAAAGGCACAGTGACAGCACAATCTAAGTGTTTAATTACAGGCTCACAGAATGAATCGGCTTTTAATTGTATACAATTTTCCCTTTTTGTGTCAAATGTGCTAAAGAGGTCATATTATGCTTTTTGTCTTTTTCCCTCTCCTTTATTGTGTTATATACCTTTTTTGTGTATGTAATAGGTTTGCAAAGTGAAAAAGCCTAAAGTCCAGCCCAAAGGGAGTTCCCATCTCCCACAGAAAACTCTGCTCTGAACTGCCTGAAAACAGCTAGTTTGTAGTCCAGCCATTTACCAAAAGCAAAATGTGCTTCATATAACGCTCACCAAGTAGCTAGTCCGACACACCCTCAAAAACACCGGTGGAAAAACACTGAGCTGCAGCACACACCTCTCCTCTCCCTTTCAAACACTAGCTATCCTCCAGGCACTCAATGGACATAAAGTTGTTACTGTGATAGAGAGACAGAGCTCAGTTAAAACTTTATGGATGAAAGATACATTTGTTACAAATTATTAACTGCTTCTGACTGGCTAGTAGTCCTTAACTAGGAACTGTGCAACTCCTAACAAAGATCATGTAGAGGCAAGATGTATCACTCCGTAGCTAAAACTAAGCGTTCAACACAGGGTTAAAAGAGGAGCTGCAGCAACCTGCAGTAAAAAATATGGTGTTTTTTGAAAATGAAACCATGTAAACATGTTCTGTTCCAACCCCTAAATAAGATTTTGAACCTGAAAATGAGCATAATATGACCTCTTTAATATTGGAGTGGTCAGACACATTACTTACATGCATCAGAGACGATAAAGGTGAACTGTCAACACAAAGGGATGACTCCTATGTTTCTTGCTGTTTCATTTTTGCACGATAGAGGCATTTCTATCATCGCATACTAGCATTTCCGACAGGGTCGACCAGCAAAAACAAATTCTTAACCTGAGGCGAGTGAGGGGCTGTAAACAGTATTGACAGTCGGCTGCAAAACAAAAATTCAATTCGCAAGCTAAATAATTTCTGCATATGAATTATTTGAAAGGGATAAATGACAATGAACTGGTTTTAAGTATTAGTAAAGGTTAGTATTAGTAAAGGCTGCAAAACAAAAATTCAGTTTGCAAGCTAAATAATTACTGCATATGCAAATTATTGTTTAAATTAATGTTTTTGCAGAGAAAGAACATGTCTGTGCCATCTGCTTAACTTTACTGATATTTTTCAGAATAATGTCATATAAGCACACTGGATGTGCTCTGCAGAACTGAAAATATATTCAATATAGGAAGTCTGAACATCAAAAAGACAATGAAAGTTTCAGCAATGTACTGTGTACTGTAGTTCTAGTGTACATGTCGTTATCTGGTTACCACCTCCTTAGTCTGCTAAGGGTGCAGCAGACACCTTCTGAACTGACTGAGTGTCTGGACCGGTGACTGAATCATCGAGATTATGTCAGAGTCAAGTGAACATAAAACATAAAATAAAAAGCATTTTTTTCCCATGCTGGTAGTTTCAAAGTTGCCACTTCAAGATAAAAAAGTCAAAGTAGAAGAAAAAGTGGCAGAAAGCACTGGTCCTGCTGAAGTATCCTTAAACAAGACCAAGACTGTAGCAGCGTCAGGTCAGCTGTTGTCCTTGTGCAGATAAACATAAACAACAAGAGAAATTCTCCTGCGGCAATCATTAGCCTGTCACCCAAAATAAAGAAAATGTCTTACTGGTGTGTAGCTGTGTACGTTGCTGCCGCTGCTGACAGCGGTGTTCAGGTTGTTAAGGTTGACAGAAGCCAAATTCTGCTCTGAAAGACTGTTGCTCAGGCTGCTGCCCAGACTCCCAGGACTCTCACTGCCTTCTGCCTCGGGGTTGTACAGCGCTAGCTACACACACACACACACACACACACACACACACGATCCATGTTAATGTGACAATAAAGACAATTATACGGGGCCAAAGTTTTGAGGTAATGCCCAATATAACGTGCTTCAAAGGCAGTGATTCATGACTTTATTGTTCCTCATTGCACATTTTGTAACTCTCCCTCATTTTGTCCATTTGTCAATTCATATCCAGGCTAAAGGAAACACTGCCCACCTCAAGAAGTTACCCTTGCACCATTAACTTATGAGACAACTCATCAGGAAATATGGAAATTAAAGTGCTGGTCTATGCAAATTGTTCCTGATGCTGCATAAAAGCACAGACACTAATCTTACAGCCCTTCCTCTAAACACAGTGATTTTGATTAAATGTTGGGACACAGAGAACACTGGGTAACTTCAGAAATTACTGTATTGTCTGAGTTTGGCACCCATGAAGAAGTTTCACTTCAGAGGAGGTGTACTGTATATCATCTTGTGGTGACAGATCACAAAGCTTTTAAAATAAATGCCTCAGGATTATGTTGAATCATGTTTCTCTTGTTTTGTTTGACTGTCAGCACTTGTGAAGCAGAGCGCCAGCGTTACCTCCAGGCTACATTTAATTGTAAAGACAAATGTGAAATTATAGCCTTCGGGTGAGACAGCAGTAAAGGCTCTCTGGGGCAGTGCTCTACCCTGTAGAACATCTTGTAGCAGAAAAAGAAGTGTTATCATAAGTCAGCTTTTTTAAGCGTTAATCCTGAATATTTTCTGTTTTGGTGGATTCGGAAACACCTGAACTACCCTGTAATTCTCCTTGCTGTGTTACTGTAGAAACAAGGAAACAATTATGTGGTTTATGAGAACATTTGAGGTTTACATCTATGCATTAGAAGAGAAAAGATAATGATAATGGCAAAACACCTCGGGACGTTTCTAGAAAGGGATCAAGTGTTTGTTTTTTTAGAATTTGCAGAGCTTCAATTAGTAGGAATGTAGGAATTCAAGTAATAACATTACAATATCTGAATGTGATGTGATGAGGATTATAACAACATTTCTCAAGGAAATATTTTCTGTTCCCCTAATTTCCTAGTATCATATCACAGGAATGTCTTTCAAAACCACAGGCACTCTCAATGCAAACAGAATAAAGGAAATGTGTTATTGAAGAGGCTCTGACGCACTGCTGTGCCTGCAGGACGCCACCTGTCTGGATGTGGGTGGATACGTTGGCATCGGCCTCACTGTCATCAAGGTCTTCCTCTCCCTGCTCTGAATAATTTTTTCAACGTGTAAAGTGACGACTCAAACGAGACAAGTTTTCGTCTTTCCCGGAGTAAAAACAGAATTAGTGCAAACTGACATGCACTGTTTTCTGTTGCCTGCTGCCCGTGGGACACACTAAACTGTCTGGGGAAATGTTGCAAAAATAATAGCTTGATGCTGATTTCCTTGGCTGTTAATGAGGCACACCTCTTGATTTCTGTTGTCAAATGTTATCACTAAGTTGTCAGTCTATCAAATCAAACTGGAGAAACTTTTACATACTTACTAAATAATGTCCTTAACAGCGTTGTTCAAACTACAATGGTGTAAATGTGATGGCAGTTACTACTGTTTGAGGGAACAGTCATAGCACAGTAGGCAGGTAACTATTACCGTTACTGTTATAATTTAGAGTGGTTAGTTGGGCTATTTAGATTATCTTATATTATCTCTAATAATATAAATCTATTATTTATGTATGTCTTTTTTAGATTAATATTGCTACGTATAGTAAGTCTATAAAATGTAGAAATTAACGACACACCTTTCACAAGTTTCCCAAAACTCAAAAAGACATATCCCTATTTTGTCTGACAAACAGTCTAAATCCTAGAAGTATTAAACTTGAAATTATCTGAAACAGAGAACAGCAACACCTTTCCACATTAAAGAAGCAGGATTATTTGAAAGGGATAGATGACAATAAACTGGTTTTAAGTATTAGTAAGTGAATACATAGCTCTATGACGCTGATGAGAAAATTGTTTAAAATCAAATGAAAATGAAATTGTTGTTAAAGTGTTAAAAATCAGTGCTAGAAGGGTTTCATTTTGACAAATTCTGGGAAGAATGAGTCAATGGAAAAGTGGGAAAAGCTGTCAAGTCCAGACCTTCACATCCCATCCAGACCAAACACTCAGAGTTATGTGAGCTGCTGCTGTGGGACAAATTTTTATCTTTGGCCGGGGTCAGACGAAAGGGTCATGTACCACACATCATCAGAGTGTGTGTGTGCCAGCCAGATCAGACAGGCGTCAGAGGTTCCAGTCGCCGTTTGATCTCTGACCCTCAAACAGACAGTCGCACCCAGTTCAGCTTTTTAGGCAGCGTGTGTGTGATTGCATAATGTTGTGTGTAAAAACTGAAGACCTATAAACAGCCCAGGCCACTGATGGTGAAAGAGAAAAACAGAGACTCCTTCTGCTGCAATTTTCAATGAATACGGCTTATATAGATGTTAGCATTAATTGTAGCCTTGACAGTGTTCAACCCATTCTATGATTACATCTTCTTGACAAATTATTTTGTAAAAATTGGCTTTAAACATCATCAAGAAATGTATATGCGTAGGATCTAAATGGCCACTGAAGTATCATTCCGAGGTTTGTCAACTATTTGAAAGTTCTGAAAACTTCAAAGGAGCCGAAAGAAGGATTTTTCTAATCGAACAACAGTACACAGCCCAAAGACTGTGACTAGGAAAAGCATCAGAGACTGGAACCAGCAAATCTAGCTTGAAAGATGACTAAAACAATTAATGGATTATCAAAAAAGTTGCTGATTAATAATTTGTCGATCACTGCTATTCTACAGGCAACAGTTTTGTAATCCTTAGATGCTTTAAGCATGCATTGCATGTTTCTAAATCAATCAGCATATTCAATCAGCGTACCAACAAACATTATTAGGTTTAAAAGTACAACTAAACGTTTCTGGTACTCAGACCAACACTTTAAAGCAATCTATGTTTTTCCCACCTAAGTAGCTCAAATGCAAGCAGGTCGAGCATTACATTCTTGTCTCTGACCATAACTGAATTGAGTATTAGATAAGAGGAAACAACGGGCACGCATTACACTTGAGATACATGTCTGCCGTAATAAATCTCCTATACCTGCTATGTTGACAACTTTTGTATTGTTTTTTGTAACCACTGGTGAATTAGGGCACTGTGGTCCCTCCTTCACTGATAAAACCAAACCTTCATAACTGAGTAGCTGGTGCTGTACCTTGTTGGTTACAGCATTGATGGCCAGCGTGGGAGACGCCCCTCCTGACATAATGCAGTCCATTCTCAGAGACTCCGACTCCAGGCTGTAAGGAGTTGATGCCTGAAAATAGAGGACAGAGGAGTGAGGGATCCAGTATTCTGTTAATCAGTTTACCAAATAAATAATGAAGACCCTAAAATAATGTATGCCAGTAGATCACCAGCACTAGGTCTTTTTTATAACAGACATTTTGACATGCCAAAGTAGGAAAGCACAGACGTAAATAATAAAATGAATGAAATCTGAATTCCATTTAGCGCCTTCACTTTCAGGGTCCTGGTATTGTGCATGCTGTCCCACTGCTTCCCGGGACACTTGGATAGAAAGGACCCATTGTTAATGCTGTTAGTAACATCTATGCTTTTCCTGCTATGATGAGTCAAAATGTCTGCTGTGAAAAACGGCAATAATGCTCCGTGTTTACAGTTAATCTTACATTATGTTAACATGTAAAAACATATAGTCTAAAACAATGAACATTTAACTTGTGCATGGCAAGAGATTAAGAGAACACATAATTTAAAAAAATTATTTCGCTTTTTGTCCCACTTCCCAAAAATGTATTCAGTATTTGTGGGTCTTTTCTGACAAAGAGAAGTTTTATTTTAGTTTATTCCGTTGTGATTCCCTACCAGCTGTGGCCAAATTCAAGCTGTTTGTACTGATACTACTGCCTCTTAGGCAATAAGCTCAGTAGATTTATTTAAATCAGTGAATTGTTACACCCCAGGGAGATTGTTGAAATTTACAGAAAACATGATTAAAAAATAATGAAGTGGCAGAGACCACTTTGCCTGTTTCCTTAGGAGCTGAATGTGGTAAACAATAAAAGACAAATAAAAAGCACTGTGTAGCAAATGAATACATGACTGCTTGCCTGAACTACACCTGTATAAATGTTTTATAAACATAATTCAGCTATACTGAGTTAATCTTCTTTCATTAATGAATCCACAGGTCATACAATAAAAACGAATGACAATAATATGAATTACCAAAAGCCCAGCCTGTGTTACTGGTTGTGGCATTTAATGGGTAAGTTGAGTGTATAGAATAGTATGTAGTAATTTCTTTTAGGTAGGTTTTTCTTTATACTCATATGGAGTTGGGTCCGGTCAAATTTAAATAGATGTTCAAATACAATCAACAGTAACTGTTAAGTCTCGCCTATCAATTAATATGCAGAAGTATTTCAAATATCCTCTCCCCTCATTGGAAATATAGGAGAGTGACTGTAGAAAGGAAGGGAATTAAATATGACAAAGGTTATGAGAAATTTCTGAACTTTGCAAGTTCCTGATTCTGTGCTGGGCTTCCTGAATCACCACCATGCCCCAGGCTCCAACTATGTGAAATAGTCAAGGCGCACTTCATTTAAATTGCCGGACACTTAAACAGCCTGAAAAGTGAACACATCACTTGCACTTAATAAGATAAATCAAGCCATCCTCATGCATTATTCAAGTATCTAAAATGTATTCAGCCGCGGTTCATTTTCTGCTGTCCTCACAAAGAGCTAAAGTAGGGTTAACTGAGTGTGAGGATAGGAGGAACTATTCAAAGATCGATGAGGGGCTAAATTGACGCCCGCAAAGTGGCAAAAAAAAGGACAATATTTTTTTCCTTGTCTGACTCCTTTCAGGGTTCAAGACAGCTTGCCTGCCTCCCCAAACTGCTTACAGTAAGAGGATTGGTTGGTAACAATGCAATCTTTAATTTATGATAAACTCCCAGTGAAACGGGTTGTCGGTTCCCTCGTGGAGGCACTTAAAAAGAAGACAACGGAGAGGTGAAGAGAGTGAGTGAGGAAGGCTTGTGGAAGAAGGGGAGAGAAAGGGGAGAATAGGTAGAGAGATAATTGAGTGGTGACAGACAGGTAGACATGCAGACAGAGAGGCACGCAGGAAATGAAAGAGAGTGATTATGCCAAGGGAGCCGGAGACGCAGGTACTAAACTAAGTGTACATTGCCTGTCTACACATTCATACAATGCATTTGTGCAGCTGACGTTTAGCCTCCCTGCCAACTTTAAATCTTCTGATTTGCACAGCCGCTGTCATCAGGAGACTTTAAAGACTCTGACTGTGTAGTCTAGGTGCAACAAAACCCCAATGAAAACAGTACGACATATTTAGCCACCTAAGTAACACTGCTATAACTCTTAGCATTTAAAACCCCCCTGTTTCTCCTTAGCCCATGTGACAGCCCACAGTGTGTCTGCCAGCGGTGCAAGTGAGGCATAAGTAAAGGGGTCGAAGGGCCCATCCATGTAAGACGAAATGACAAGGCTCTGAATTAATTAATGTTTGTAATAAAAAAAATAAAAATGGTGAAGAAAATATGTCTAACGGCAGCCCTGGGGCCTTCTGTGGTAATTAAATGGAACACAAGCCTAGAATACTCCCCCCTTCCCTCCTCCTACTTTTTTCCCTTCTTCCCCTTGCAGCTTGACTTTTCCCTCTTTGCTCTCCTTGATGTCTTTCTTTCTTTTACACTTCTTTCTATTTCCCCTTCTACCTCCCCCCTCCCTCTCTTTTACCTCAATTCTTTCTCCAATGAGCAACTGTGATTGCGCACTTTGCCGCTCCACGCCTGCCTGAGTTCCCTGGAGAGGAGAAGGCTAAAGCAGCAACACATGCAGAGAGGGAGAGACAGAGGAGAAAGTGGCAGACAAACGGATAAACAGATGAACAGAGAGATAATGATCAAGGTAACACAAACAGTGACATAGGATGAGAAAAAGAAGGAAGATGACCAGTCGTGCTGCGCCGGGATGAAAGACTCTGCAGGTTTTCTTTAATGCAACAACAAACGCAGCCAGGTGCACGTTCAGAAAAACCTCAGAGGATCAGCTGCTGGATATAAAGATTTACAGTATGCAATAAAAAAAACAGAATGCTACCTGCTTACTGGAATTAAAGCTCCCTTATGAAATAGGCTTTACTGATGACCTTTTCGACCCAGCAAGTCTTTTGCTTGGTCCACAACAACCCAGCTGAATTCACTAATTGGTTGTTCAACCCTGGCTGGGCTAAAAGCTGTCATGCTAACTGAAGCATAGCATTGATACTGGATGTCAATAAAATATCAATACTTACCATAATATCACTGAATTACAGTTTTTTTATATTTTAATGTGGTATTTTCTGCCAGTCATGTGATGGTGTCAACTCTGCAGGTGTAACACTACACCCTTTTAAGAGGAACATGATTCCATTAACATCTTAGTAGGCTGCTAAATACTACAGCAACATCATCAAGTATAGTATCGAGACATATATTAGTATAGTGTTACTGTGTACATTCATTGGTTCATTTAAGCTAAGCTAAGGTGATGGTCAAAATGGAATTTCAACTGTTTACATGATTATATAATGAATCTGATAGTTTGGTTTGGAGGTAATACTGAAATTTCAATCTTTAATCCAATAGTTGTTATGAGTGCAGCACACAAGTGTATCATACAGTAGTCAGAGAAAGTCTGAGTCAAGACAACAAAGATGTAGGCAGACGGAGGCGATACAAGATCTTCAATACATCATGGAGCTCACTGCTTTTGTATTCAGATCCTCAGGTTGATGACTAAACACAAGACGCACTGTGCAGGGTTGATGCAGGGTTCCATACATTTATAGCCTCAGCTGTTGTCAATCAATTTCCCTCAGCCAATTTTCATTACTAACTCTGTGTCCTGACATCGATTCTGTAGCTTGTTCCTGCTATTTCTTTCTTTAAAACTGCAAGTCCAGGACCCTGAGGTTAACATGTATTACCGTGTAAGCCAACCCTGCCTGATCTGCTACAACGTATAATCATGACATTGTTCAATGGAGACTATAGGCTCTGGTTCTCTAATGGCACATAGAAAATATGGTTTTCTATGGTACACAGAAAATGGCACATGCGCTGGAGATGGGGTATTTCGATGAGACACAGGGATGCTGTCTGGCATTCGCCAGTAAGAGGTCCAGTAATAACTATTTCATTATCAATTAAATGCCACAGAAAACCTGATGACATGGATAACCCTGCCTGTCCAACCCAGCCGAGGAAAAAAGGTACATGAAGTAATTATAGCCTTTGTTATTTTTGTGGCTTTACAAAGTAATAATTACAAGAACAGATCCTATTCAAAGTCCAGCAAAATGGAATGATAGACAATTAGAATGACAGATACTCTTCAAACAAGCACTGCAGCAAGAAAAAACAGGCAAGACAAGCAATAAAAATAATAACCTACATGTTTCACTCTCTCCATAGAGATATTTATTTGAACCATGTAGATGTGGAATCAAAGTTCTACATAAAACTGCACAGTATCAGTATATAAAGCATTGAGTCGGTTAAATATTTTGTACAGAGGATATGTCCTCTAAAATATATTTTCAGACCCCTTTCAGCTGTGACGTAGAAGCAACATGTGCCTCCAGGCAAAAAAATGATCAAAACCTTGTTGTCATTGTGTGCCTCTGATTACTCTTTATAGTACCACTGAATCGCAAAAAGCACAGAACAGAATAAAATATTTGTTAATTTGCTGATGTGCTTTAAACTCATTTGTCATTTGAATTGCATTAGTCAGTGTTGAGCCTGATCTACTGTAACACTACTCTGCCGAGAGCATTTTCTTTAGCCATGCTAGCAGAATGTCTCTATAGTTGGCAATGTCAGTCAGTCTGTTGGCCCACAACTTTGATCCAGACTGAAATATCTGAACCACATTCATGGTGCCCAGAGGATGAATCCCAATAACTTTGGCGATCCTGTTACTTTTACTCCAGCGCCACCATGTGGTTCATATTTGTGTTTTTTGGTGACATGTTTCAAATAGACATGTATCAGATAGATTGTCTTGAAATTTGTTGTAGGCATTAATGCACCTCAGTATGAATTGCCTGACTTTTTAATGAAGTACATCACCAGGTTGAAATTGCAATTAGTCCAGTATTTTGGTTTTTGCAAAACTAATGACATTCCCATAAGCATCAGCCATTCTTGATTCTAATTTACAAATGTTAGCATGCTAAAATGCTAAACAAAGATGGGGAACATGGTAAACATTATACCTTCGTAACAACTACATGTTATTATGTCACTGTTAGAGTGTGTGCATGCTTATGTTAGCAGAGTACAGCCTCAGAGAGCCTCTAGACTTGTGCCTGTAGACTTGATTGCCTACTGGTCTATCCTGGTATCAATATGCCGGAGTGGAAACAAACATTTCTGTAGCATTACAGGTGGACAGAGCAGCTTTTTTCATTCTATGTCATGGCTTTTGACAGCAGTGAGCTTGAACTAGTACAAAGCATCTAAAAAAGGAAGGTGAGATTATTGAGATTATTTTGACATTACTTTGAAGATGTCTGTAGAGATGTCAGTTGAATACTAACCGAGTGGTGTACCACCAAATTATAAAAATTTTAAAACAATAAGCTCTCATGTTGATAAAAGGCGGGTTTAAAAAGGCACGGTTGAGGTACTTACCCTTTCTCCAGAGCGCGGTCTCTTCTTTGGCCTGCTCGGTACTGTGTCTTCTTTAGGATTAGTGTCTATGGCCCAGTAGGAACCCTGTAGAGTGACCCCAATAAAACAAAGAGTTAAGCCTTGGGTCTAATGGAAGCTGCTCTGTTTATATATTTCTCCAGTGCTTTTGATTGCTTTGTAGGTTTAGGTATACTTTCATATTCTTTTTTTATCTTTTTTTAATAAGGAGTTGGTGGAAAAAGTCTTCAAATAATCACTTCACAACAAAAGTAGCAACACCACAGGGGGGGAGAAATGGAAAATATTCCATTACATGTAAAAGTACTGAATTTAATTTTCACTTGTGTTACCCGTATAATAAATACAAAAATGTTTTCCTTGGGTATCAAGCATAAAGGTACTGAAAGATAGGTTGCGCAGGATTCAATCATTGCAGCAAGTTAAGATGTTAGGTGTCTGGCTTTTATTGTGGCTGATGTTTCTAGTGGTACTAAATATGGCAAACCTTGGGTAGTACTACAGCAAAGGATAACTTTTAGATAAGTATAAAACATTTTTAATGCAAAATCTTGATTTGGAAGGTATCTAGAAAAAAACCCAAACAAACTTAAACCTGCCTTTAAATCTGGTGCTTGCGTTATTGTAATTAGTTAATTTCATTAAATGGGTAAACTTATGTGGTCGCTCAAGCACAGTGATAAATAGCAAGAGAGACAAAAGTCAGACAGGTAGGTCACAACAGGCAACATGCAGAAGACATGCTGCCACAACTAACATGTACTCCAAGAGGACATTATGATAGGTCAGGAGCCAAACGATTAATTAAAAAACGTGTATTTATTCAATCAATGACACCAGTTGACCAATAAAGTTAAAATGAAACCTTAAAAAATTACAATTGTAAAAACTAAAAAGTCCAGCTGATTCTTGGATTTAGGGTCACTGCTAACTAATGTTAGCAAACAAGCTGAGAACTCACAATATGTGAAAAACACAAATTTGGAGTTATCGGGAGATGCATTTATCATCCTGTGGTGGTGGCTAACCATCTCAACACACTTGCAGTCCCTGTGCTAAGCTAGCACATTACAGACCAGCACAGCGATGAGAATGACATTAACCCTGCATCTAAAGTTAACTCCTGGTAAGACAGCCCCACACTGTCAAAGAAATAGTGCATTATTCCTTTGAGTAACTGTAAAGTAATCACCAAATTTCAAATTGTAATCCCTTACACTACTCTGAAATTGAAATTGTAATAAAATTACTATAACATGTAACTCAGTAATGAGTTGCTACCCAACACTGGTAGTCAAACCAATAATATATCCAGCCTTTTTAATAAACATGTTAATCCTGTTCTCATTACTGGCAGCATTACTGCCCAACATGCAACAGCATAAAACAAGGCACATAACACAAGGCAAGACACAAAACATTTTAACATTTAGAAGGACTCAAATTTCCTGCATAAAACAACCTGGACATTGTCTGACCAGTTCAATTTCATATCAATATAAACGCTCAGATATCTTTATGAGGAAACAATTTCAACTGTTAAATTGTTGTTAGCTGTGACATTATTCCAAGTTAGATTTTTCTACTGTATGCATTTGCACATAATTTCCCTTGTTTTACGGTGATGGATTTGAACAAATGTATTATAATGTTCACTATACCTTATATCCATTAGCTTTCATTATTTGTCAATTGTGTGTGCTCGAGTAATATCCACCCCAACATATCTATTTGTTTCTGATGTCCTGTATCTCCCATTATAATGGATACTATTAAGTCTATTTCTTCAGCCATTCTAATGGAGGGGAAACAAGTATAAAAAACTAAAAATAAAAAAGTAGGCTTACAATAGACGGATCTCCTTTACATCAGATAAAACCTATGTTTCCATTGTTATTCCAGTTCTATATCCAATCAGTTTTCTCTAGGTTTAGTTTTGCTGTGGTGCATACTCCTGTTTCCTTTCCCCAGAAAATCTACTGCAATCCTTTTGATACACAATGTTAAAGCACAGCAGCCTCCAAAATAAACACATACAATAAGAGAGGAGCAAATCAATTGCTTTTAGGTCCTTGATTTCCTCTCGGTCTGACCCCCCTTTCATTTTTCCTCTTCTCTCCCAAGGAGGTGCAAAGCTACAGACTGAATTCAGGAGGTTCATCTAGGCCATGCACGCACGCACATGCACACGCGCGCACACACACAGCTTGTCTCTCAACATCTAGC
>JAPMOB010208823.1:0-19412 GCA_029875015.1 Lepomis gibbosus
TTAAGGATGTGCTTTGAGTGACAGGTGGGTGCTCCCATGGCGCCTGCTATCTCCACCCACTCCGCCTCTTTTCCAGTTTTTGATTAGTCAGTCAGGGACAGCCAAGATGGTGACAGCCAGCAACAATGAGCTTCACAACAGCACTTCAAAAATCTCTAATAGAAAATACTCACTAAAGCACCAACATTTATATTCTTAAGATTTATGTCTTAACTAGGAACCAGTGGGCCTGAGCCTGAGTGCCACAGACAAGACAGGAGAGTAGGAAACTATTCAGACGTGGACTAACATGGTTGGTTAAAGTCTTTTCACAGAAACTGTTGGCAAAAAAAAAAAATAGAATTACAGCCGCCTTGTTCTTTGCAGTGTGTTTAGTGTGAATTACCTCTTCCATTCTGTACGATCCAACAACATACAAGTAGTTTCCAGGCCGCCCAACAAGCCTGTCAACCAAACACAACCATTACATGTTGAAGGTGAGATGAGGAAAGCCGGTAATATCCAGTGTGATCGTGTTCACTAAGTACACAACCCAAACATACACATGGTATGGAGTGTTTTTTCCTAGTGACCCACAGAAATAAAACGATAAACATAAACATGAGCATTGAGAAGTCATTTTTTTTACCTTCCCCGGAAAAAGGCCAAATAGACAATGGGTGTGAAGGCATTGACGAACTTCAAGATAAACGTTTTGAAGATGAGGCGCTCTTCATAGCTCTTGTCTGTCTTTGGAACCTCTGAAAGAGAGACAGCATGTGACTTCATTATCTCACACACACACACACACACACACACACACACACACACATCCAGTAGCATTACTGTTATAAAAGACTGTTCTGTCTGGCTGTAATTCACTTTATGAGCAATTTATGTGCTTTTATTTTTATTACAATTTTCGAAGCAGCATATTTATAAAGGCAAGCCACTTTGTGCTGTAGTATGTAGCATTTTGCTGTAGGTGACAAATTATGCTATGCAAGTTGCAATAATAACAACAAACTTTTCTCCTGGTGAGGCACAAGGTATTATTAATGGCGTGCTAAAATGCCATGTAATAGCAGTGAGAAGTCTTAAAGTCAGCAAACAAGTATTGTCAATAATATATATATTAGTATGATATAATATTGTTATAATAATATTTCTGGTGGTGACTTGCAGCATTAGCATTATCTACCATAAGTTAAACACCTCAGTGTACCCAGCAACGGTGTTTAATTGAATATGAATTCAACTTTTTATTAGTAAAGGAACAATGTGTTATCTTTTCCTTCAAAAGTTACATAGTCATGCTTATTCTTTATCCAGACTGGCATCTGGACCTAGCAATGAATTCATATAGAAACTAATAGCTTTTTCTTCACTTAAGGATGCAGACAGGCCTTAAAGTCATATAAAAATACTTCTGCTCCTTCCCCTCACTCTATAAATGTGCAAATAGTTTTTTCTTTCACAAGTTGAACTGCTGGAAACAGGATGTATCTTACTGGAAAATTCCATTCTCACTGTCTGTGACCTGGAGGCTTGTAGTTTCATCCTGCAGTGTGAGTGGCTTACGTAGCTGTGTCAAACTCAGATTTAAGGTGAGCGCAGAGAAACTTGTCCCTTCAGATGAATGTTAAAACAAACTCTGCACAATGAACACATTCTGCGCAGTGAAGCTAAAACATCACAGTGAAACTAACATTTGGTTTTGCTATCAATCATGCATCAAGGGGTTAACAGTGAAATGTGCCTCACCCAGCGTGGTGAGCCAGCGGGCGATGGCGGCATAGAATTCATCTAAGATGATAATGACGATGAGGTTGATGATGGCGGCGGTAGTTTTGACAGTGGCTCTGATGTTGGACCGTGCTGCGGGGTAGGTGCTCATGTGCAGCGCAGCTTTAATGCTAATCCGGTACAGGATGACTCCGAAGACTATGGCAAACGTCACAAGGATCTAAAAGCAAGCAGAAGAAGGAGAACACCCAATCTGACAATCTGCTGATAATCTGACAGAACAGTCAACGTGAGTAAGATATGCAAAGAGTCACTGTAGGTGACACACACTGAAAAGTCTGTCGGATAAACTTCCTATTTGTATGTCCAAAACATTTACCACACAAATCTTATTGCATTTATATGAATCTGAACAATCTGCAGGAAAAAGAACAAGAGGTCCAGCAGACAGAGCTTAAGTCATGGATGTCGAGTAGACTCTTATGGAAACACGCCACATATTTACAGGTGTTGACAATGAGGAACGGCCGTTCTGACACGCTCCTTTACACACCTGAGCCTGTATTTACTAAATGAATTCATCCATGTGCATAACATGAGCTTTCTGTTATCCAATCAAAGTCCTAGTCTTGACAAATTGGTGTGTGGGTCAGTTTTGGAACATATTTGGCTCAGTTTTGATTACTTTCAAATGTAATTGCAAGCTGGTCACGCAGTGGGTGGCTGGAAAAGAGAGAACGTAACCTACAGTGTGTGATGAATTAGCCTGGCAAGCTGACAGCATGAAAGAATGAATTAAAGCAAAAACCTGCTAAGGGGAACTTCTCAAACTCTCCTGTAATTTAGAGATGTCTTCTTCATTGTGGGAAGAGTATGTCAGTGAGCATGATGTAGTTAAGTTAGTTAATCATGACACTATTTACTAAAGGTTTCCATGAGTAAAAACGTGTGCAAACTTGATATCACCAAAAAAAAATTAACATGATAAACTGACCGTGTGCTCAGAGAATGACGTCTTTCAAAAGTACAAGATAGCACCTGTTGTTTATTTAGTGCTTTTGCCTTAATGAATATGCAGTTTGGGGTGTTTCAATTTTATTGTGCAAAGAAATGGGAGGGTATCATGCAAACACATTTATTTACTACACGCAATGTGATCTAAGTCTAAAAGCAATTTCATGTGCGTGCAACAGCATCTGGATTTAATACGTTTGAAAGGAAGGTGCAAACCGCCAAGTGTTGTGCAGAGATGACTGCTGTTATCCCTGTGAGAAGGAGACACAGCCGTAATGAAAGAAGATGTAGAGTAAATTAAAAATATTAGATAATATTATTCTATATCCAAAATGTAGTAATAAAATGATTTTATTTTATTTATTTGATGAACTATATAATTTAATTGTTGTTTTGTATTTTCCTTGAAGCTTTGGCAGTACTGTTGTTTTAACATTCATGCCAATAAAGCAAATTTTGTTTCAACCTGACTTCTTTTCTCCATGAGGTGGAAGAATTTAGAAAGGTGAGTTTGGCCGATGGGACGCAGACATATAGAGTTTTTGCAACCAGGAAGCGCCCGGAAGTGACGATACGGCGGAGCTAACAGCCGTGTGCGGAGCTAACTAGCTAGCTTAGCTAGATGCAACTGTAACTCACGTTAACTGTAATTTTAACAGGTCTGATAAGTTTGTCTAGCGAACAAAAGTCTTAAAACTAAATGTACTCACCAGAGAAAGTGAACAGCCAACTCCTAATAAGCTCTTTCAGTGGCGGTGGTTAAATTTACACAGTGCCGAAGGTACGAGTTGGCTTTAGCCGTTTGACACGTCGCCAAGGTAATGACTTGTCAATCATAGATAATCCCGCCCGGAAACATACTCTTTTTTGTGGTCTATTTTAAAATAAATGGGACCATAATTTACTAAATGAACATCATTTTGTATTGAAGAAGAACTGAAACTAGTGATTGAGACCATAAACTCATCAGGAAAGTGTTTACTGGGGTAATTATTCAGCTGAGAAGTAGGGTCATTTTCCCATTACTTCTAATGGAGCTGAACTTCTTTTTGCAACCAGAAGAGTCGCCCCCTGCTGGATTTTCCATAGAATGCAGGTTTCAGGGACTTCCTTATCGGCTTCATATTGTGGACCGGAAGCTTCCGGTTCGGTTCACATCATGGTTGGGTTTTGAATTTATGGAGGGGTCAAAACCAGCTTCAAATGAACAATGAGATGACATACTGAGTAATGTGGCATGCAATGTACATGCCATATTGAGATAATGCATAAAGGCTAAACTGCGGGGCCTCTAACATGGACGTCGGCATGTTACACAACGATCGACCCTAGATGCCACTAAAATTTACAGAGATGTTTCTTTTCGCTCGCAAGTACAGACACCAGCTACACTTTAGCCAGACAACAGACAAAGTTTGCACTTTTAGCTGTTACAAAATTACAGAAATGAATAAATGTTAGCTTTAACATTTAGTTATAGCTGATAAAAAACAGCTGCTGTTAACGCTGAAGATTTTGACCCATGAAAGCAAAGTGAGAAGCAAGTTTCAGAATGACAGATGTTCTGAAACTTGCTTGGAAACCTGCAACAAGCTTAACTGCTGCTGACTTGGTCAAAACTACAAAAAGAAATAAAGTCTTAGAAACATACTGGCATGCACAAGCTGATTAAAGCACAAACACAAGGGATTTCTAGATTAATTTTTGCTTAAAAAACAACAGAACACAGAGAGATTCAAGTCCAAGCCACAAAACACTGGTTAGGAACTACATCCCAGATACAACCAGCTAATGTGGAAAAAATACATGAAACACTTACTTGGATGTCAGCTAGCATGATAAACTTATTTATAGTTGTCTAATTTTCCTTTGCTAGTTCAAAGGAAACACTGGTCTCCCTGTTCTGAATGTGGAGTTCATGGAGGGTAATTAAAAACGATATTATGGCTTTAAAGTGCCAGAAATACAAAGGCTGGTGATGTAAGACTGCGGGGGGACTGTTGAGACTCACCATGAAGCCCATCATGACCACAGTAGTCAGGTAAGCTGGCAGTCTGTCTGTACATGTCAGCTTCACCTTCTCACCCTGAAACACACACACACACGAAAGAGTTATGTGAAGGACATAGCATATACAACATATCTGAAACATTAACTGCACCTCCAGCTAAATGTGTGTGTGTTTTGATTTGCATGTTTCGGCTCAACAACCTCATGTCTTTCACACATCACACGTCAGAAGTAGCTTCTTTATGCCCTGGGCACACAGATGCACACAGACACACACAGACACACACACACACAGACACACACACACACACACACACACACACACACACACAATGTGGCTGCAGTAGAGCACAGCTAATTCTCCCCTTAGCTATTGTGTCACATTCAATCCTACATAGAATTGGGTCAGTAAGCCCAGGCGACTGTGTGTGTATGTGTGTGTGTGTGTGTTTTTGTGTCCTCTTGTGAATTTAATAAGACATGTCCTTGGTACAAGACAAAAGGCAAAAGGCTTATAAGCATAATGAACATGCCTGACCAGACTTGGCTCAGACAGACATGTTTCAGTGTTTCACAAGCAGCTTCTCTTCAACATACAGATGTAGTTGCCATTAGGTTTTGTTCCTACACCAGTCAGCTGCTGATGGTTTGTTCCTTGACTGTTGCTGTGGGTATGTGAGAATATCTCATTAAAATACACTAAAAAAAGAAAGTAGGCCCAGTGTGATAATCACAACTATTTCTATAATGATCAAATGAGGTGATGAAATTAAATAAAGGGAGAATTGTTGTTTTGGTTGAACAATTTACCATTTTGGTAAGTACACACCTATAATGGGTCTAACAAGTTCAGTAGAGAGTTTTTAGCCAAAAAGGTTGGATAACACAAGAGGAGCAGTGGTAAGGATTATCCTTCTGAGAGAAAGAAACGCACAAAGTTTAGATAATGTAATAATGTTTTCTGTGACTGGCCCAGTAGTGGACCAATCAAACCAACAGCCAATCACTGAATTACTTTTACATGATGTCATACTCGTCCATCACACGCATTTTTAGCCCATGTTAGCTTACGAGCCAGAGAAAACTTCCTTCGATATTTACAACGAGAGCATTTATGCTGACACTGACTTGCATACTCTGTAACAGAAAATTCTGATGTGTTCACTTTAGCAGAATCTTAACACACCATTGGAAGTTTTGTTAAAGCATCTATTATTTATGACTGCATTTATCTGTGATACAGTGACCTAAGGGCTTAGCTTTGGTTTGAGAAGTCGGGGGACACAATGAAGTGAAACAACAAAGAAACCCCACTCCCCAGAAAATAAAATAATCGTTTTCATAAAATACTGAGATGGGTAAAACAATAAAAAGCTGTCATGAGGGATGGTCTGATGAGTGCTCAGCTTTACCTTCGGGGTTGAACGTTCCCGCCTCATTGTCTTTCGCATGACCATGAACTCGTACTCCGCTCGGTTGTGGTCCTGGACAAGAAATCAGTTTAGATGTTACAGTTACTGATACTACTGTATGTTAGTAAGCAGTATGTGTGCCCCACAGTGAACAGAAGATCCTTATGCAATTTCAGAATGGAGACAGAACAGTCTGTTCGCATGAAGGTGTGTTTTATAATGGTGTGTTTAAATCAGAGTACAGTGCTCTGTGCAGGTAAAGAGAGAATTGCATCGACCCACCATGAAAGGATTAAGCGGAGGACATAAAAAGTGAAAACAAGCTGTAGATTGATGTTTGATATAGCAGGACAAAACCCAGAGTCTGCTTTTAACTCATGTTGCCACAGTTTACAGTGTGTTCTATTCATGTGTTTAACAAATCATTTAAAATCACACACTTCAAGCTGGGGTAGGCAACGTTGGACAAACCAGCAAGATATAGCTGGATTTTGAAAGTATCCAACCAAAAAAAAAAAAATCGCAATGCTTCCCTTCAGGGCTCCTTTTAAAGCCACTCCCCCAAAACACATGTTCATGGGCAAAGTGCACGCAGGTAGGCAGGTAGGCAGGTAGCCCAGCCAATCACTGACAGAAATGATTGGCCTTGCTATTGCAGTCCTGCAACAGCCAAAGATACCATTTGTTCCCATCAAAGTATTTGACTTCTTGATTGCTGTTGGACGTTCAAAAACACACACATACAAAATACACTTCTGAAATGAATTGCCTACCCCCGGCTTTAATATCTAAACTTAACCCTAACTTAAAAAGAACATCCCAACATTTTCTGAAATATATTTGTTGCTGAATCCGATCAAACAAAATCGATGTCGTCTTTATGTGTGCAGAACAGATGGTTCCAGTAATTGTTTAGCCTAGCTTAGCACAAAGATGTGATGCTAAATACTACATGGCATGCTAGTTAGCAAGCCAGTCCCATTGCTACTACAAAACTACAATGTGTCATTTTAACACTTTTACATAAAGATACAACTCAATAAAGACAAGGGTTTCCAACTCTGGTCAAAATAACTGGTGTGAGATTTTATGAGGTTTCGCGGGATTATGCTGAATAATGGTGATGTTAGCGAAGGTAGATTAGATGTGGTGTTCACATCTGTTATAAAACACTGTGGCTTTGATGATTTGTTTGCCCAATTTTTTAGATTTTCAGGCTAACAGCTAAGCTGACAGATACCTTCTGCCTCCAGTCTGAGGCTATACCAGGCTACCCACACCTATCCCTGTATGTGTCTGTAGGGGACATACTGAGACTGACATCCGTCTGACTATGTCAGAAAGCAACACTACATGTTATGCAAAATTTCAAACTGTTCTGTAAATCACTGTTTAGCTTCCTAAATCCAGCTGTTTAACAATTTGATGCACAAAGCTCCATGATGTGGCGTGTCTAATATGTGCTGTTGTCATAATCCTTTCATGGCGAGGGATAAAAAATTTTGCATTTTATGTCCATGTAAAATGCAGTCAGAAGTGAGTACCCATGTAACAGTAATACAGTCTGCAGTAAGCCAAGAGGAGTAAAGAGGTGCTGCATATACAGAGAAAACTAGAAAACAAAGCAGAGGGTTAGAAAGTCTCTTTTGGCCTGAAGGTCTGTGTGTCCAGCTAACGTACAGACGGACAGACAGAGACAAACAAAAAGATCTAAACACAGATACATGCTGCCCAGCAAGAGCAAACATGACTGTTGTCCGGTTTAGACTCAGGCCAGCAGGCAAATATTTCCTATGAAGTGTGGAACATTAAGCTGTTTCTATTAGACATGGACTAATAAAAGTGCTCAATAACAATTGTGTGGAATAACTTTAACATAATAACTGACAGCAGCCTGATTCAAATTCTGATCACTACTGATGCTTCACTTAAATTTTTTTGGCCACTTTGAGGCACCATAACAAGTTGTAAACACATCAGCATATTATCACCTTATAAAGTTGACATGGTGAACGTGTTAGCAAACAGCTAGCTAAAGTCCATTATTCACACCCCCTCTGTCTGATTCGGTCTTCACCATTTCCTGAGGAAACTATCTGGCTCTGCTGAGTGCTTCATCCCTTTCAAATGATACACTCATCTTTTCCTCTGGTAGTATGCATACTGATCAGTTCAGCTTTAAGATGTTTTTTACAAATCAAAAGAGTGCTTTCCTTCAACTGAGTCAGTTCAATAGCAGGTACGACATGTACATAGTTTAGGAGTTTCTTGTCAGGGAGGAGAAAATTGGACCATTACTAAACGGCCTACTGGAAATTTCAATCACCAAGGGCAAATTACATTAAGCCATTCCCATGCAAATTGGCTGGTTTATGTAGATAGTTCTGCTGTGGCTTGGTATTTTAAGCCACCTTTCTAGTCAGGAGACTTTTTTTTACTGAAGGAGAAATAGCTATAAGTTGACCACCTTTGGAAAAGAGATTTGTTTGTTAGGAACTTCAAAATAAAGCTGAGGCTGAGTAGATGCCACATGAGCCACCAGAATCACCAGGTCAGCCCAGTTTTCGTGCTTTTACAATGTTTTAAAAAGGTGCCTAGCCCATTTTTGTATTTTCTATTTGACTTTAAAGGTGTTTTTCTGCGTTAGAGTGTGTGTTCTGCTTGTCTTATCGGTGGACCGCGGGGATGGCCAGCATCACGATGAACCTCAGAGAGCAAGGAGACATAGGAGCAAAGAGAAGAAGATGTCAATTGAAAAGAACCAAGGCAGATTGTTAGACACCTTGAGGGAGAAAAGGTTGGCGTTAGCAGCTGCAGAACAGATGGAAGTGCGTAAAAAAAGAAAGAAAGTAAGTTTAAATATCAGTCTAAGTCAGAAATAAAGCAAGTTGGATCCAAACCTTATGTTCCTCCTGTACAATACACCACATAGACAAACACATAAGGAGAAGGTGTCAGTCAGCAGGCATTGTTCCTGAAGATTAAAAAACTTTTTTGTCACTTTTAGAGCCATAAGGAAACATTGTAAAACTAAACATCTTTCATAAAAGAAAGCAGTAGTGCTCTGTTCCATTTAATTGTGATTTTAAAGACAAAAACATTCAATACTGATGTCTGAGGCTGTGATTTCTGTGTGGGAACAGTTCTGCTGTGGGCTGACTCACTACAGAGCGCACACAAAAGACAAAGGAGGTACATTCATGTGCATATCTTGACCTGGGCCTTTATATTGGCCTTATTACGTTGTGACTGTGCTTTTAGGGTAAGTGCATTGAAAAACAAGTGCTGTTGTTTCAAGGAGCTGAAAATATTCTATCCACAAAGATGGTTCAGTTTGAGTTGAGATTTGGAGATGCTGGAGATGAAGAGGTTTATGTAAAGTTAGGAAGTGGAAGGAGCTGCTTGTTCCAGTAAAGTGTTTTCACAATTCTGTGTTCCCATTTCAAAAGTTTTCGTTTAACAATATTGTTAATGTTATTGAAAATATTATCGAAAATAAAAAAAATCTACCTACTAGCACTTCTAAAGCTCGCTAACTATCACCTTATCTCTAATTTGTTTTTTAAAAAAAAAGGCTCGGCCTTTGGCTCTTCTCATCTAACTTATTTGTCAAACAGTTGTTCTCAACTGCACCCTCGTGGATGTACATCTTTCAACAGGTTTATATAAAAGCTGTTTGTGGCGTTATCTCACCTCCTCCTCCTCTCCGAAGCCCGTCAGGTCCCAGAGATAGTTGAGTCGCATCTGCCGTCTCTTCCAGTGCTCCATGAAGAGAACCGCTACATAACCAAGCATACACAGCAAACTAAACACAAGCTCAACCACAAGCTTACTGCATGCCTCTGTTACATGACACTTTTCTCTATATATACACTAACACCATAAGCAATAAGGAATATAGAGTGAGAATATGCGTGTTTCAATATCTTTCTCTTCATACGGTACCGCTATCTGCAATGTAGACTTGACAACTATGCAACCCTCAACAAGTCCTCCAACCTTAACGACAACTATGTCGTTTCTCCATGTCTCCCAGAACAACACATATGAGTTACCTATACCAGTCCAGCAACAGGCACTGGACATTAACTACGTTACATAAGTCAAGCGATGCAAGTCGCACGACATTAAACATGTGGTAGTTTGTTCAGGTTTAGGCAACAAAACTACTTGGTTAGATGTAGGATACATCATGGTTTGGGTTAAACTAAATATATTTCGTCAGTCACGTTATGTATATCCTGCGACTTCACATGGGACTCGAATGCCGTTCTGCTGTGTGAAAGTTCTCAGTTGAGAGCTTTTCAACTTCACCCTATTTCCTCCTTTTGCTACTGTTGTACAGTCACCTGAGGTCGCTGCCAGAATAAACGTAAATATGGGTCATAATACTGTGCTGCACAAAGGACCTATTTGGTCATTTTTCTGGGGAGGACAGGCTGGTAACCCTACATGAATTCACAGAATAATTTTAGCCTCCAATATGTTGATGATTATTGTTACTAATTATTATAGCTTGGACCAAACTATTTTCCTCGATAGATGACTGTAGTGTTTGAATTTGAATTTGACAATGTTCCATTTATGGCACAACAAATCACATACCAATAATTCATTATTTAGTCTCTACTTTTTGACTGTCTTGTCTTTGGCTCAATAATTTCCTAAAACAGCTGCTTACTGTAGATTTTATCAAATGAAGAGGAGGAAATAGTGCATTTGTTGGGGACTATTTTCAACAGCAGAGGATCCACATTTTTTCTAATGAATATTTAGGGCAGCAGGACTGAGTATTTAGGGTTGAGTCTAAATTAAACTACAGTGTGTGTTCATGGTGATGAAGAAACACACCTCCCAGTGCAGCAGTGACACTTACTGATGTGTTTTTAATAGTTTTTGGACAACAATGGAGCTCCATGGCTCAGAGGAAGAGGATACATCAGGCTTTGGTATGAAGCCCTGCTGTTGCTAGCAGATGGCAGTGTGGTTTGGCAGGACATCAGAGGGCCAGCCCTGTGGTTACTCAGGAGTTGCTTTAGTGGATTACTATTGTAAATTTCACGTTTGCCTTAGGTGCAGTATCCTTAGTAGTTTTCCAAACCTGTACTCAATGGATTACATGAAACTTTTGCTGGAGCGGTGCCAGCAATGCTAGCTGCACAGCCTCTATATGAAGCGTTCCACTCCTCCACTGGTCTTTACTGGACTCTTTGGGTGTTGTTTGTGTGATTGGATGCGAATGCTTCCTTACCCCAGAGGGCCATGAAGATGGAGAAGAAGACGGTGGCTGGGTTGTCGAACAGGTGGCTGGCTCGGGCTGTACCACACGCTGTTACCAGCTTCCAGTAGCTGCAGGCGCGGTCGCACAGCGGACACATGGTGATGTTGTTCCTGGGATCACAAATCTCCATACTGACAAAACAGGGATGGATGGGAGAGATGAATTATTCAAATTTTTATTCAAAGTTTTTTAGACCACGGCACCCTTTAAAGGTCCTATGTGTAAGTTTTAGTGACATCTAGTGGTGAGAGTTGCAAGTTGTATAGCTACGGTGCCTGAGACAGGACAAAATATGTCCTCTGTGAGATAGTGGAGCGTTACCAGTCAAGAAATTTAGATTGATATATTAAGAAATTATATTTACTTGATTATTCAGTTAAATCATATGAAAAACAGAGCAAAGAAAGGCACTGAAGGACTTTCTCAATAGAAAAGATGTTAACACTCTTCTCCTGGTTGACTTCGGCTCTCATACTACATCGTATCTTTTGTTGATTTGTTGACATTCGCCTGTGACAAATGGCAATGAACAGATGGTTCATCCAATCACCTGCCAAGTATTTTTTCAAAGTGCCTGCCTCAAACAGTTTCCAGGGAAGACATCTCAGACGGTTCTGTCTCATCAGATTATATTTAAAGGTGTACAAGGACAAGCAAACAAAACAAAAAAGGTTGCAGGCATCCTAACAGGACGTGAGGCTGCTGTTGATGTGTGAAGAGAGAACAACCTGCGGGTCTGATGGGCTCTTCTTTTCATGTATACCACAGATGAAAGAGCCACATCACAAGGATATGATGTTGGGAACGTGCAATACTAGAGAATATTTCCGAGCTCCAACGGGAAAAAAAAGTACCATTGAGCCATGGAAGTTGGAAATTTTAACTCTGGAGTCTGGAATACGGCATTACTCTGACCCCAGCAACCCTGTACCATTACTGCGCATGATGCATTATGAAACTGTAGTGTGAAGCACACAAAGTAGCATGAAGGAGTTTTTGAAAAGAAAGGCTCCAGAATTAGATATCTCTGAACCATCAACTTCATCATCCAGTGGATGATACACCCAAAATACTCGAAAACAGGGGTCTGAGGCATTTTTCTTGTTTACTAGTCCTAGTCTTGTTTTCCAAGTTAGTTTTGCTGGTGAGCTCAGATTTAGTCCTCTCAGACAGTGTTGAGGGCTGAGATGTTTCAGCACTTCTTTGAGCCCTGTGTACTGTGTCAAAGTTTGGTCTGATGGCCTACTGTTGTTAACAGATGGCAGTATGCTTTGGCAGGAGATCAGAGGGACAGCTCTGTATTTACTCAGAGTTACTGTGGGTTATTGACTACTGTCATATTCATGTGTGCCTAAGGTGGAGTATCCTTAGTAGTTTTCTGCCAAATATATACTGAACGGATAACATGATGCTCTCTCTTAAATATACTGTAAAATGGAAAACTGTATTTACCTTGGCATGGTTGAATAAAAATAATTAAGTACATGGAACTGATATACCATGAGCCTCAATCACCATTGCTTCCTCATTAATATGTAAATCTCACGAATGCAAAAGCCCCCAAAGAACGGGCAACTGCTAACTAGCGCTAGATGTGGGATCATTAATCCTCATACCCCCCAAAATTGACATACACCACCCCACGTTCAAGAGAAGCGCTCTGATGTCTTCTGGCTGCTCTGCCTGAACTCTGTGATTTATGAAGTTTTCTGATGGACAGATGGCTTTACTTGTTGCTAACACTACAGTAACAGCTGGCTCCTGCTAACGGTAGCTGCTGTTACAAGCTGGCTCTGAACCAGCAGTCCAAAGCTTCTGGCTAATTGTCAGAGGTGTAAATACTAGAACCTGACCAATGTGCGCTTTTAGGGGCCGACGCAGACATTAAAGTGAAACAGAGCCGATTTATGAGCAGATATCCTGATTTTGAAAATCATTTGGATGGTAGACCCCTTTCTGTATCCACTTAGAACAGGCCGATATTGAAAGCTGGACTGGGAGGATTCATCCATCCATCCATGCATCGTCAGCCGCTTATCCTGCTTGCAGGGTCGCGAGGGGACTGGAGCCTATCCCAGCCGGCATAGGGCAAAAGGCGGGGTACACCCTGGACAGGTCGCCAGTCCATCGCAGGACTGGGAGGATTATGTTACTAAAATAGATTACAGTCTCACCGACTTAACAGGTAAATATTTGCACATCAATAAAATTTTGCTGCCAGAAGGTGCAACTTTTTCACCAGAGAGAGTGAAAGAATAAACATGTGTATTTTACCTCATCATAATCTGCTGTAATGACTATTTTCTATGTAGCATATTCACATCTAGTTTATGTCTTTACCAGCACTCTTATAATTCTATCCATAGCTACGAGAAACCATTTCTCAAACACCATCTGGCTCTAAAACATGCTGTCTATGATACAGTGGTCGTTGAATTCATCTATAATCAATAGGCATTAACGGCCCTTCTTCCACAGATTCTTGCTGGAGGACCTGATGGAACTTGTTGCCATGGATACCAATTCATCAGTGGGCTGAACGGAGACGCACACAGCTTAGTCCTGTTGGCGGGCTCACCTTTATCATCGGGACAAAACCCTAAATACTCCCAAATGGGGGCAGAGGCATTTTTCTTGTTTACTAGTCTTGTAGTGTTATCCACCAATCACTGTCGCTGACGAAGGGTGTAGCTAAAGCTCCTGCATGTGTTGTTTACCAGCTGCTGGAAAAGCGAAGGGGATTATCACCTTGCTGACAATACAGCATCTGCGTGTCAGTTTAATAAAAAGAGCTGTGTCTGTATTTATGAGGGTATTAAAAGTCATACTGTCAGGATTTCTAAAAACCCTGGTATACAGTAATACCTAACGCCCCAAGCTTGGTGTTCATGATGTGGCTAAAATTATCTATCACAGTATATATAGGTGCATCTCAGGAAATTTGAGTATCGTGGAAAAAGTTGATAATTTCCCCTAATTTAGGTCAAAAAGCGAAACCATTTATTCTAGATTCATTAAACATAATGTGAAATATTTCCTTTTTTGTTTCAATCGTAGTTCATGGGAATCAAAAATCCATATCTCAAAATATTAGAATAAAGAATGTATAATGCAGAAATGTGTACCTTCTGAAAAGTTCTGAAAAAAGTTTAATTTATCCACTCAGTTCCTTTTGCATGAATTACTGCATCAGTGCAGCGTGGCATGAAGACAACCAGCCTGTGGCTCTGCTGAGGTGTTAGAAAGACCAGGTTGTTCTGATGGCGGCCTTCAGCTCATCTGTATTGTTGGTCTGGTGTCTCATTTTCCTCTTGACACAACCTCGTAGATTCTCTGTGGGGTTCAGGTCAGACAAGTTGTCTGGCCAATCAAGCACAGTAACATCATGGTCAGCAAAACAGTTACTAACTGTT
Organism: Lepomis gibbosus; assembly: GCA_029875015.1. Taxonomy (NCBI): domain Eukaryota; kingdom Metazoa; phylum Chordata; class Actinopteri; order Centrarchiformes; family Centrarchidae; genus Lepomis; species Lepomis gibbosus. The sequence continues at coordinate 14,856 of JAPMOB010208823.1, forward strand.
ATGGCTCTGTGAGCAGGTGCCAAGTCCTGCTGGAAAAGGAAATCAGCATCTCCATAAAGCTCGTCAGCAGATAGGAAGCATGAAGAGCTCTAAAATCTCCTGGTAGAGGCTACATTGACTTTAAACTTGATAACGCAGTGGTTCAAAAGCAGCAGTTGACATGGCGCCCCAGATCATCACTGACTGTAGAAACTTCACTCTGGAATTCAACCAACTTGGATTCTGTGTTTCTCCACTTGTCCCTCCAGACTCTGGGACCCGGATTTCCAAATAAAACGCAAAATTTACTTTCATCTGAAAAGAGCACTGTGGACCATTGATCAATGGTCCATTTCTGTTTCTCCTAAGCCCAGATAAGACGCTTCAGGCTGTCTCTGGTTCAGGAGTGGCTTGTCACTTGGAATGTGAAAAGCCAAAGAAAAGTGAATGTAGCTTCTTGCCCAGCTGCTGAGCCCGGTTCTGCTGCCAGCTGGCCCGCCTCCTGTTCAGCTGCCCGTTCAACACTCAATCAGCTAATTTGACTGCTAAGTAAACTGCCCGGCGAACTGGGCTAACTAGACAGTTAGCAGCAGTTTTGACCTGATATGTTATATGCTGCACCCTATTTTCTGGAGTATGAATTCAACAGTGGAGAGTAGTCTCAATTACACATGTCCAATGTGTACAACATTTTGACATTTGAGAATTATTTTTCTTTTGTGAAATAAAAAAATAGTTTTGAAGAAAAACATGTTTGTATTATCTCAAAATATGTAATTATATTGATACTGAAATCTCAGATTCTCAGGTTGTTGCACAAGCTATGCAAACCCCTTCTAATGTACCACATGGGTCAAAAATGACCCATATTCATTGACTATGTAATTTCATGCATGGCTGGGTGTTTCTTTGCTATATCTTTTGAAATCATTTTATTTCATCCTTTAAAATTTACCACAAAACTTTATTTTTATTCAGTGATGAAACTTTTGAAGTGTTTGCTATTAGAAACATATTTACTGCGGACCACTTATACATAACTAAACAGGGCTGGTTTTGCACATTTGATGCATGTAAGTCTATTTTACAATTGTTTTACCTACGAAAATATTAGGGTCACTTTTGACCCATGTTGGGAATCAAAGGGTTAAAGGTTCAGTGTGTGAACCTTGTCCTCTATTTGTTCGCAATTTCCACACATATTATTTAGCACAAACCACTGTAGTTTCTCTTGCATGCTTGCAAAGGACAGGTGAGCAGTGACAAATGGTGGATTCATGTGGTGGCGGAATAATCAGAATCTTTTTTTCCTCCTTAAATCTTTTTAGCAAAAAAAGAAACAAGTGTACCTGGGACAGAAAGAAGTATATAGAACTTTAACTCGTGCAAAATCACATATTGGATATACATATTTTGCAAACATGCCATTTGTAATAAGGTTATAACGGTTAGTTTGCTGTTCATGTCAAAGTCAGAGTCAAATTTATTTATAAAGCACATTTAAAACAACTTCTGATGACCAAAGTGCTGTACACATGGAATCAATTAATCAGAATAAAAGAGTCAACTAATGCTAATCCAACCCATCTTTGTAGCAGTGTCCATGTTGATTCCACATTCCACATGCGACTTAAGATCCCATGAACACACACTGAAGATGGAAGAACGGCTTCACAACTTGGGAAACGGGACCATCTGAGGAGCACTTGAATGCACAGTCAGCCACTGGTTGCAATTCGCAACCCTCACCACTAGCTTCCACTAAAACTTACTGGGCATCAACAGTTTTCAAACTGACATCAGTGATGGACATACACATTGGCGTTATTAGATGTGCGACACAACTGCAAGTACAGCTTCAGTAGGCACACAAACAATTTGATTTAGACAGAAAATAAATAATAATTATAATAATTAATAATAATTTTCGAAGCTCTTTAGTTTGGCAATAGATTAAAAAAGAAAATATATGCATGGGGAAAGATGTGTGTGTGTCTGTTGCATACCTTGGTATGTTATCATCAACAGTTGCACAGCCATATAGAAATACAATGACTCCTACAATGGCTGCAGGGATCAGCATCTGTGTGTAGACTCCTAACCAGGCAAAATACAGCCCAACCTTCTCCCCGAAATACTTCCTGGGGAGGAGATACCATACCATACCACGTAAACATTTATAACTTACCCATAACAAATTAGATCATGGTCGATATAATTTGCTAATGTTTGTCAATATTAAAGCAACATTTTTTAAAGCATTGTAGATGTTGGAAATAATTTCCCTGTCAGCCTCATACTTCCTCCACTTACTGCTTAACCCGTTTTCAGTAGCAATCTTGCAAACAAGATCATTGGGTGACATTTATGAAACCGCTGATTGGATAATTTGATGATAATGCAGCCTCTTGTTCATTATGTTTTTTGATGTAACATTTATTTAACCAGGAGTAAAAGACTGTTGTTGTTATGGAGTTTGTATGATGCTTTGACAATATTGTTGTTATACATTCATGCCAATAAAGCAAATTTGAATTTGACTCTTTGAGTCCTAGACAAGACAGGCCTTGAAGGAAAAGCAAGATGTTTCTAAAAAATAGCCCAATTTCAACTTTTTTATTCACCACTTGCTGAATGTGAGGCTTAAATGAGAAAGAATCATCACTTATAATTCTAAGATACTTGTATACAGACTCAATCTAAGAGCCCTGAAAAAAATTCTATCTATCTTTATATAATAAATTGTAGTGATTCCAGGACTGATCCCTGGGGCATGCCCTAGGATACACTAAGTGAGGTGGAAGTGATACCCTATGTCTACTCGCACTGAGATCTACCTGATACATAATTTCCAAACCAACAGACAGGTTGTTCTGACCATGCTGATAGGTTTAATATATATAATATATATGAAGCTTTAACATAGAATGATCCGCAGTATCAAAAGCCTTAGATACATTGATGAAAAGGGCTGCAAATGTGCTTGTTATTCAAAGTTTGTGTGTAACTTGTTACATCAGTGCTACAGTCCCTGACCAAAGTGGGTTTGATAAAAAACTGTCACATCGCTCACATTCCTAGTCTCATTTCCTGGACACATCGTAATTTCAGCAAATGACTGTTGCTTCTGTAAACTACTGCTTCTCCAGCATCAGTGGAAAATTCATCTGCTTGTGACAGTCCTCATCTGTCTTTCTTGTCTGCAGGCTAGTGAAGGCAGCAAAAGCACCAAGCCATGGCACAAATATGCAGTCTGGAAATGTGTCTGAAATTCACCTGATTACTGTGACAAGAGCACCGCTACAGATCTCACCTGATGAGTCCGATAGGCTGATACTTGTAGAAGACACTGTAGCTGGCCCACTCCTCGTACAGCAGCTGTGAAGACACGCAGGAGTCCATTATATTATATATTACAGACAAGGTTTCTATTTGATAACAATCAATTTAGTGAGTTTGCTGTTGATGTTGTTGATGCAGCCAAGACGGCTGCCACTAATGTGAAAAGTTCTGTTGAAAAGGCTCTCAATCTGCTATCATTAAATGAAGTGGACAGTATACTTTATCTAAAAGAAGAACAAACACTTGCAGCTTTTGTAGATAAGTAACCTGTCGACGACCTCTAACACATTTAAGATATATACACAAATAGACACGCCATCATATTTGCATATGCATTATAAATCCATAATGTGTTCTTTCTCAGACAGCAGTGCTAAGCTTGTGAGATCACAACATATAGGAGGAGCTGGGTGACAAGACATCAATTCAACCCAAAACAAACCTGCAGCCTGGACAACATATTACCGAGAGACCATGTTCCAATCAAGGAGAGATTTCTGTCAAGTCTTTAATATGAAACACACCATTGTTGTGGGCAGACAATTATAATACACATTGACATTAAATGTATGCCTCCCTTATTGTCACTGGTCTACATACCTTTTCAATGGCAGACATTATAAGAAAAGCAACGGTGAAAGTAATGACATTAACAATGACTCACACTGAAGTATCTCAGTGAGCCATGTAGGAATTATGAAATGGCGCTCAGCCATATATGGCCTGTTCCTAATATATTATTTATAATAGCTATTACAGTCATATGACAATAGGAATGTAGACTATGTAAATAAATGCCATGTACAAATGTACAAGGCATACAGCGCATACAACTACACTAAAGTTATGCAGATTCACTCAATGTTGTTGATGGAAGATTGACAGACGCTATTCTGTTATTAATATTAAAGCATATAGAGTTACTGGTTGTTCTGTAAATTATTTCTATGTAAACAGTCCACATAGACTGTTAATGTGTAGGCTACTGTTTGTGCTACAACTGAGTGACTAGCCTACAGCAGTAAGAGTTAACTAAGAACGCTACATGCTATTAAAATATGTCCAAGGCTAACTGTGAAAAGTGACATTACAGTAGAGCTGACAGTTGACAGTTCGTAAAACACATGTATCCAGGTAACAAGTCACAGCATTAAATATAATAATAATAATAAATTTTATTTATAATGCACTTTACATTTCAAAGAAATCTCAAAGTGCTACAGCAACAAGGGGTTA
>JAPMOB010208827.1:0-16684 GCA_029875015.1 Lepomis gibbosus
TGAGTAAGTGAGTGAGTGAGTGAGTGAGTGAGTGAGTGAGTGAGTGAGTGAGTGAGTGAGTGAGTGAGTGAGTGAGTGAGGACTTCATGGGCATTTTGAAATTGCCGGTGCCAGGCAAGCGCATGTATACATGTTTAAGGCATGTGTGCACGTGTGCGCTCTGCTTTCTTTGAGATGAACCAATTTACATGAACTACACACACAAACACACACTCACACACACACAGACAGAAGGATCCCCTATAGCTGTGTCTCGCAACTGTGTTATGGGTCCCCTGCAGTCTAAATACGTCTCTCTACTGAACATCTGTGCTTTATGAAAACCAAACAGCTCTCCTCTATTCACATCAAACTCTTATAGTCCCTGAATTGTGATTTGATGTGTATTGTTCAGCCCTCTGGTCATGAACCCTACTCTGTGATTTTTTTAACTCCCAAAAACGTGGAAAGGGCCTTTAGTATCCCATTTTTATGGTTGATTACATGTCAGATGTCACATTTTTCCACAATTTCATCCATTCAGCTTCTTGTTGGACAGTAAAAAGAATTAAGAGGTAAGCCACGGCTGTCGCTGGGGAGGCGTTTCTTTTTTCTTTTTGTGCCTTTGCAACATGTATGATATTCAGATGTACAAATTTGAATCCAATGCCTGTTGAAAACGCTTCTGATGGGAAGTTATTGCTCCGCTGAATAATTCAAACATTATATTTTAAGGGGGGGTGTCTGGTCTTTTTTCCCCAAAAAAGTCTGGGCAGAGACAATGAGCTATGTGAACAATTTGGGCAAGTCAATCGGCAACTCCCAGGAAAACACAGCCTTTCATTGTGTGCCAGTGTGATGAGAGAGACTGGAGAGAAGAAAGAAATGGGAAAAGTTGATATTTCATCCTGAGTGAGTGAGAGGAGGGGCAGAGCTGAACAGAGCCAGCTGCAGTGGGAAAAAAATGCTGCCTCAATATGAATCCTCTTTCTTTCTTTCTTTCTTTCTTTCTTTCTTTCTTTCTTTCTTTCTTTCTTTCTTTCTTTCTTTCTTTCTTTCTTTCTTTTTTTGTCCTCAGGATGGAGAGAGATGAGGTAAACAGGAGTGGGATCTCTTCCACCTTGAAGAAAATCTTTATATCTGCCTGGCTCTTGAGAGCTGCCCTTCTTGTAGTTGTGCATGTGCATGTGAAGGGGTGTGTAGAAAAGAAATGGGGAAGCCCCCCCCCCCTTAGACAAAGGGCGCAGATGGCCGACCCTCCTCAGCTTTGGGGTGGGGTGGTGCAAGCAGACGCCTGCGACGGAGCGCCGTGCCCTCCCATGGAGTTCATTTCAGTTCTCCACTGAAAGAGACGGCAGACAGGGGGGCCCTGCTTATAACAAGAAGAGCTTAGAGACCCTGAACCCTCCGCCCCTGGCCGCCTCCTCACTACTGGTCCATGACCCTTGCTCCTCACCGGGTCACATGCACAGTAACGAAGGTGGGAGGAATGCCAAAGCTGAACAAGGAACGAGACAGAGGCAGACAGAGAACACAACTTGGCCATAAAAACAGGATGGATACAGAATGTGTCTAATATTACAGTGAAAGCAGATTGTGCTCAGTTTGTTATCTGGTTTGAACAGAGATTGATCATCTATTGTTTCTACTTTACGGTCAGAGCTTGACAAAATGCAATTTTAGCCGCAAATTATCTATTATCAGCTTCAGAACAAGAAAATGGGTAGACGAAATATAACACAAATCCCTAATGTAGAATTCTTACAATCACAGCAATAATGTGGTGTTATCGTGTCACATATAATTTAATTAATCACATTTCCCAGTTTTAAAAGATGTGTAGCAGTTAGTACATAAGATTTTTTTTAAATACCCCGTGTTTGCACAATTTTAAAAGAATAGTTTGACATTTTTGTAAATGTCTTGATTCATTTTCCATGCAGAGAGTAAGCTGCAAGGATCAACAGGCCCACTACTCTCATATTCGTACACTACACTGCACATTTAGACATTTCACTTTTTTAGCATTAAACAAAAAAGGTATAACATAGTAATCGGTCAGCTTCAGAGGTTCTGTTTTGCTGATTTTTGGTTTTAACTTTGAAAGGAGCCAGGGTAGCTGAGCTGTTTTGCCCTGCTTCAGGTCATTATGCTCAGCTAAGCTAACCATCTGCTGGCTGTAGCCATTCTTCTTATCTAGATCTTTACAAGAAAGAAAATATGTAATATTTACCAAAATGTTAAACTATTATATTAATAGTAATAATAAATTTGTCAAGGGGAAATACACTGTATGTTGCAAGAGGAACAGCCAACTGGAAACAACAGCTTAAGTTTGATAGAAAAACACATGGAGACAGACGGAGAGAAAGATGGCAAAAGACATAATGATAGGTTAGATGATTATCAGCCCTTTCCATGTATCACTTGCAAACGCTTTAATCTTTGTAGGAGGTGGTGCATACTTGGGTGCCTTCTTTTGTTAATTTAACCCACTTCAGATAGCTTGTGCTCGCTTCGGAAGATCTCCTAGGTCAGCTGAGATAACACAGTCAAACTGTTTTAATGTGGCTGATTAGCAGTGAGCCGATCCCTGCTCGTGTTTAGGCTATACCAAAACATGTCAACATACATCGTCTACTTTCCCTAAGCAGAGTCTGATTAAGGGCAGCATTCGGTAAGGGATAATCTTCATGTGATTATCTGTTGTAGATAGCGAAGAGGAGAGGGGAGGCACATTCATAATTCCTATGTAATACACAACATTTAGTTCCTTTGACCCAATGACCTATATCCTGTCTTGTAGAAGGGGGAGCCTACATTGTGATACTGAACGGCTTACAATGGCTTATCTGGAGGGACCTCAGGCACAGCGAGGCGCTTGTCAGCCCACTCCTGATCCAGGGGGATTTGACCACAATGTGTGCATTATAATGGGCAGTGGGATGCATGTAGGCATTCTGGCAGCTGTCCCATACACTGTACAGAAAGTATAGTAGTTGTATAGTAGTAGTGTGTGTGTGTGTGTGTGTGTGTGTGTGTGTGCTAATGGAGGAAGAAAGGGAGGGAGGGAAGACATGTTTGCTTGTCTAAGTGTGTGTGTGTTGTTTCCCAGTCAAAGGGGCCATGTGCCGTGTAGCATATATTGTGCATATATGCCTGTGGGCACTGGTGTAAGTGTGAGAGTGTGCATCTGTGTATGTGAAATGTAAAGAAAAGGGAGATAATACATTTTAAGTGCATACGTTTGCATCGTGTGTCTTCTGAGAACATAACTAAAAGCTTAAGTGTGCATATGGACAGTGTGTGTGTGAGTGTGTGTGTGTGTGCATGTGTGATGCTTGTTTAAAGCAGCTCCTGCTGAGGCGAAAAGAGGACATGCACATACATATTAAACATTTATGCATGTGTACACTCAAATGCAGATTGTTTGCAATTCTGAGTATGTACTATACAGTGTGTGTGTGTGTGTGTGTGTGTGTGTGTGAGCAGGATAAAGGACAGATTGTTGTCAGGGGTGTGTGCATGAAAACATTGTGTATAATAAGAATGAGGGAGTAGAATTGCATAAAAAAAGGTTTTGTGTTGCAGTTGTACAGTGTGTGTGTGTGTGTGTGTGTGTGTGTAGAGTCTCAGAGTGTAACATTACAGTGCGTAGGGGTGGAGCCATCGTTAGTAGCTGGTGAATGGAGGTCAGTGTAACTCCTGAACAGTAGGGAAGAGAGAGGAAGACATGACGGACAGAGGATGAATCAACAGATCCTCGCTTCTCTCTCATTACTCCCTCCATCCCTCCAAGCAATGTAGACTGGAGCTGCCCTGTACCCAGTAGAAGAGGTCCATTAATTCAATGTGTAGCTGTTACATGTAAATGTAGGTACCTTTAAGCAGGACAATGTAGTTGACTTGGGGTGGTGATGGCGCATTGGCACACGCCTTTGGTGTGAGAGACCCAGGTTAAATTCCCACATCCATAGCAAGTGTAAGTCGCTTTGGATAAAAGTGAGCTAAAAATTAATAAATGTATTGTTGAAATACAACACCTTAATGTGTAGCCAACATTCACTGCTGCTGACAAAAAAAGATGTAAAGCCTAAATTAAAATCATCAAATGTTGATGATAATCATAAAATATTATGAAATGTATTCAGGACACATGAGCACTTTACCCTGATAATCTTAGAGCAAGCAGAACTCTTCCACAGGAAACTTTACAGAAAGTGAGCTGCAAGCACTAATTTTGCCACTACAGGATCAGTATGAGCTTGCCTGTAATATTTTAACCCTGGGCCACACAACAAACACTCTGCAGACTCTTTTTCTCTTTCAGGTCAGAGCAGTGACCAAGGATGTTTGACGTTGGCGTGAGTGGGTCAACATCTAAAGTGACCCCATGTTCCACACCTGTGTGTAATGAGGGTCAATAACTCCTCAGCTCCGGTATGAAAGGGAGTGTGCGAGGCTTTGAATATTGGTCAAATGTGGGTTGAAAGCTTGTGCATGATCCCACATCAGACATAGTGTTTTTGTGCAAAAGTGGATTTAGTGTCAGCAGCATATGAAGATGATTTCCCCTGTGGGAACCATGAAATTGGGCAAATTCTGCCAGAACATGTGATTACAGTAAAAAAAAAAGCAATTTGAATATAAAATTCTAAATAAATTTGCCATTTATTATTCATGTACTATAAATGTTTATACATCACCTGTAATCTTCTGTTCTCTTTTTCTATTATGTGCATCTTCTGTAGTATAGTAAAGAAACAGTTTTAAAAAATGCATATATTCTTGTATTGCCTTTGTGATGTCAGCCTTGATATTTCTTGCATCATAAGTCTCTCTACAGCTCAACGTCAGGGTAATATACATGCAAATGTAGTGGGCAGGAAAATTGATTCTGGTTCATAAATATTCATTTTTGAGTGTTTGACTGTCAAAACGAGATGTCTCCTATTTGAAAAGTGACAATTGCAAAACTCATTTTGGTAAACAGCTCAAGTCATTATTTGCAGAAATATCTATATATTTTGAGTGATGCATTTAAACGTGCAGGTTTTTCCAGAAAATATAAACCATTTCTCAGTTTGCTGTGTCTACTCTGCCTTGACAATTTTATTTCTATACCATACTCTCATTCCTGTGCATCTAGCATTGCATGTAGGAGCTCAGATTCCTCCATAGCATGAAGATATAACTAACTAGAAAGTTTATCCTGATCCATATTCTCCCCTTATGTCTCACATCTATCCTTTGTCTGCTACACCTGTCCTCCCCTGTGCCCTTCGTCGACTCCATCCACCTCTCCCACCTTTTTCCCCCCTTTCTCACCTCGGCAGAGAGATGGTCACTGGGGAGTCACATTTCTGTCTCTCCCTCCTCCTCCCTTCAAAATCCCCCACTGTTGTTGTTGTTGCCCTTCAAAATCTCTGCTGGCAGACTATGGAGAGAGCAAGACAGGACAGAAGAAATAGACTTCTGCCTTCCCCAAACCATCCTCACCTCCCCCCACTGTTGTTGTCACCCCTCCAAATCTCTACTGGCAGGCTATAGAAAGACAGAGAGAGATAGAGTGGGGAGGTAGGTGAGAGAGAGAGGTTTGGGAGTTTTCTCATCAGGGGGATAGTTCTCAGGGCGGCAGGAAATTACCCATGTTGTTTTTCGGTAATCCTTTTTTAATATCAGGTTTGGGGACGGGGGAATGGGAGAGGATAAGTAAGCAGGAGTGGGGAGAGAGAGAAAGAAGGAGAGACAAAAGAGGGATCCAGGCCAGACAAAACGATTGGCGGCTCCCTGGGGGGACGATATGGTGTCTGTGTGTACATATACACATCTCAAGTGCTGGAAAAGAATAGCATTATGCGACTCACACAGTATGTCTTTGCTGCTCAGTAATACCATTAGAGTCCACAAGTTTTTCTCTTTGAGAAGATTTTCCTCTAATTTTTACATTTATAAAAGCTTCTTTCATAAGACTTTGGTTACAACATGACAAAATATTCTTTGAATGAAAGACAACTTACTACACGTGCAAATAAATCTGCATGAAAATCTAGTGGGGTGGCTTGAAATTTTAACTACTGATGAATTTCCTCGTTTGGTAAAGATTTTTGAGACACAAGCTGTAATATCTGTCATTTTCCATGATTGGCTAGCATTCTTAGCATTCCGCACTCATACCAAGTTTTAAAGTTGAATAAATGGCTGTTTTATATTAAAGCTAGAATGTGAGACTTTTTCATATAAACGAACGTCCGTCACATTAAAGCCTGTCATCACCAGGTAAATCTGTCTTTATTTTACAGTATACAGGAATCTTTAAATTGGTGTCTGTGGCGAACAGGTAGTGATGTGTTTTATGCCAACCAGCAATGATTGGATTGCCAGAGCTGAAGGGGGGCGCAACCATAATGACAGCAGCATATCAGTTTGGCAGAGCCTACACATCACAAGCATACAACCTAGATTACCTGTGATTACTCTCACTGTCAGAAGGGGAGACATGAGTTCCACACCGCAGGTTTAACAATGGATGAAATCACAATATGTAATGTTAAAAGGGTTGCTCATAGTGACAAACCCACAGATAATAATGACCTAACGGCAGTGTGTCAGAGTTTTTTAGCCTCTTTTAGCTCATGGTTTTGGTTGTCTGGCCCACAAACTGCTGCTCTCATCAACATCATTGTCAGCAGCAGGAGGTGCTTACACATTGGGAATGACCAAGATATTTTTATCAGAGTTTGTCTGGCCCATTCTCATTCCCAGGGCATCAAATACCAACGCTTTGTCACATCTTTCGGGGTCTGGTACCAACACATGTCAGCCTTTGATGTTTTAGTAAATCTAAGTAGTTTTGTTGCCAAAACCTAACCAAGTAATTTTGTTGCCTAAACCTAAAAAAGTAGTCTTGTTGCCTAAACCTGAAAAAGTAATGTTGCTGCCAAAACCTAAAAAAGTAATGTTGTTGCCTAAACCTAAAAAGCAGTTTTGTTACCTAAACCTAAAAAAGTAATTTTGTTGCCAAAACCTAACCAAGTAATGTCAACCCAGAAGTTCCACATGTATTATTGCTAACTTGACCCGACAGTATATTTATTCTTGTTGACTGAGGAACTCGTGCAAAAGCGATGCTAAAGGGTACCCAGCAGAGTGCGAACGGGGGAGCCAGGGGGAGCTCAGCTCCCCGTAATAAGAAATCAGCTTGATTTCTAATATTGTGAGGGGGGTCTCTAAAATGTTGACAGCATGCTTTCTTGACATTATTCTATATTTCTCTATCATCATGGATCATGCAGAGTTTCAGACTTCATCCAGCCAGAAGAGAATGATCACTGACCATCCGCAGCGGGTCAGTCGCTCCGCGATCTCCCACGGAGCTCCCCCAAAGGCTATGGTATAGTTCGCACACTGGTACCCAGGGTTAAAGCGCAACCCCAAGGGAGTTGACCAAGTGTCTATATGTGTCAAGCTTGGGTTGGTTTAGTCAAACCAGAGCTGAACGCAGAGGGAATGTTGGACAGACACATGACACATGACATAGTGAATGCTAATGTTGTTCTCTGCCCCCTCTTAATTATTGCAGATTCAAAAACAAACAATAAAGCTAGGAAATTAATCTGTAGATTGTGGTTTCATTTAATTAAGAAAATAAATATAAGAAACAGTAATGAACATATTCAAAGGTGCACTAATCAATATTTTCTTAATGACAATGGATCGGTTATGTATACTGTGAAAGTCACTTGAAGTCAAGAACCCACAGAGAAAATCACCTGACTCTAAAGTCTCCCTGAGCTTTATCAAGCATTTTAGCATCACCGCATTGTTTTGGTTTTATGGCCGAAACTTTACTGTTTTGGTTCAGTCTCATTGCTTAACCTGTTAACAGCAGCAGGAAGCTGTTTGCTGTATATCAGTAAAAAGGCTCTTATTAACCTACCTACCACAAGCCAAATGACATGAACATAGTGGAGCATTTCATAATTAAAGAAGAAAAAATTTCCCTCAGGACTTGGTGGAGACCAAACTAGAGCTAAAAGGAGGGTGAATATTGCAGTTACATTCTCCAGTTGGCCACAAACACACTTCAAGAGATTGCTACTGTTGCTCTGTGTCTGTTGGATGTGTAAACAAGCATCTATTTGCTAATATGAAGTGATAATATGTCACAGTGGTGTTTACAGCTTGTTGGGCTGCCACAAAGTTTAAAACCAAAGGTTTAACTTTGCACTTTAAAGAAACTTAACTTCCAAAAAGTCAAAACATTCCTTCAAAGGCACACTTCACTTCATACTTCAAGGCTAGATAAGAATGGGCCTGCACTGATAAGGTGGAGAAGGATCTGCTTGCATTCTTAGCCATTAATCAGTGTCACTTAGGGAAATCCAAGCCTCCCATTAGCGCGCCATTGTAGAGATACTGGCTGACACAAAAGAGGAGGATCAGCCCACAAGACACAACTCACAGTAGCCTGGTTGGACCTTATTGACCCTTATTATGGCAGATGCACCCCTTTCGTAAGGGAGTTAGGCGTCTGTCTTAGTTGTCTTCCACTCCTCCCCCAACCTCCTTTTTTCAATAGGTTGTGGCGGACAGAGAAAAAAAAAAGGAAAGAAACGACAGGAGAATAGAGAGAAAGAAGAAAACTATACAGTGTCTCCATCATCATTGTAAGAAAGTCATTGTAAGAAAGCATGTATATTCTCTTTTCAGGATGCCTCATGACCCTGGTATTTAGCGCAGGAGTGATATATTTACACCCACACCCACCCACACACACACACACACACACACACACATTGCACATGTGTGCCTTATTTATCTAGCTGGAGTCAGAAAATTTATGCATTTCCTAGGTGGTCAGGATAGGAAAGGAGAAAAGGGGTATTTTACTCAACTCAGAACAACACAGGTCAAAAAAGGACAAGAAAAATCCTATTATCTGATTCTGATTCTGATTATTCGTCTCAGTAAACCTGTGAGCCAGCCAAACAACCATTTGTAGCTTTTGACTATTTCCCTTATCTGATGTGGCCACCTGACACGTCTTTGTTGGGGCCAGAGCAGCCAACTGACATTTGCAAGTCAAGCTATGTTACATCTCACTTAAGTTCAGATGTTAAAGAAATTTATGATTAAATAGGTAGTATTGGAGGCATTAGGGCAGCTGTGTCTGGTATATTGATGTATCCAAATACATCCAGGTTGTATCTAGTCTATGTGTCACATTGTTAATACGGGCATCACACCGACTAAACAGTAAATTCATCTTGAGTGAATTGTGACCAAATGTAACTTTTTAATGGAAAAGAAGACTAAATGGTTCCAAAAAGAAAGAACACACATTTAGCTGAGATATATAGGTAAAGGAAACAGTTCTGATGATATTTGGTTTTGCTTGCTTTATGTGAATAGATTCGTCTTGTCTATATGACCAATCTGACCAATCTCAGTAGGAAAAGTACAATTTACTAGTAGTACCAGTACCAATAATTCTGTGGACTTCCAGTCCTTGAAGCTGGGGTAGGTAATTTATTTCAGAAGAATTTTCTGTTATATGTGTTCAATAAATCAAATGCTCTTACAAAAAGTCCAGTATCTGTGGCTGTCGCAGGACTGTAATAAGCACTGCCAATCATTTCATCCAGCTCGAATCAAGTGTCTTCATATGGGTGGCTGCAGGAGGGTGGGGGATTTTTTAAAACTATGAATGGCTAACCTCTGTTAGCAGTTGTATTTTAACACTACAGGTCCCAGAATTATGGAGGCAGCAAACACTCAACAAATTGGCAACTGGTGTTACTGGTAAGCCATTTGAATCCAGGGCAGGAATGGAGGTAAGAAAACAACCATATAGAATGTAATTAGGGTTTTGTTACACTGGACGATAACGAGTATCAAAACCAGAGTTTGATTGATTAACAAATTGATATCTAACCATGTCTGTGGATGGATTTTCCCTTTGAATCTAGCTAATCCTAAATGAGTACATCCGACATTATTTTGATTTATTTTATTCAAGTCAACTAATTGTAGACCAGCTTTTTCGAGTAAAGTCCTGTCTGGTCCGGGCTACTCGAATCCAGTTCACTGTTTTCAGTTTACTAGTCCAGTCGAGCCCACTTTAGTTCAATTTCATTGAGTGGAGTCTCGCCTGGGGCAATCAAACTATGCACTATTCAGCCTACTTTTGCCAGACCCAGCAGTCTGGCCCAGTTTACCCTTGAATTTTCTTCCTAGTTCATGCCATCATCTTAACCTGCATGACAAAACAACCAACGCCCTACTGACGCCGGCTTAGATGAGCACACTTCAGGTCCTTCCTGGATCCTTGCTTTCTGGTGATAAGGAGGTTAAAGGGCGGTGTGTGTATGTCGTTGACAAGGGATCACAATGAGTAGCCACAGTTCTTCCGTGAGGATGCACAAACATGTCCTTCCATCATCCCTTTTGTTAAACAACATTGATCTCTAAAACAGTTTCTATCAATATTAACATATGGTAAGGTCAGCATGATTAAGGTGATGTGGTGCTGTGTGCTTGAGAGCATATGGCACTTAGACTCAAACACTATTCTCAGATGCTAACACATCAACCAAATGACATATGTTGAAGAATGTTCTGCTTAGCCAATAGTAAATCCTGCATTTTTAAAAAAAATATTGATCATAAGTCCAGTCCACGCTAGTGTTCTATTGAATCCTTCACAAGCAAAGAGGAAATAGGATGCCATTGATCTCCAGTGGAGAATTAGATTTCCAATGGCAAAAGGATACAGGTCTCATTCTACAATGGGAGGAGCATGTGACAGAGTGGCCTATATATAACCCATAGCAGGGAGTCAATAGCCAGGAGAACAAATGATTCTGTGGCTAAAGGCAATCTATGCTACTAATTCCTCTCTCATTTGTCACATGGATCTCTTAATTGTAGAAGAATATAAAACAGCTTTGCATCTGTTTCCAGAGCAAAGTCAGTGGGAGCTTCTGCTTTTGGCAAGGGCACTTCTTAAGCATCACTATTGGTTAGAGCCAGTCAGGCGCCACTGTTTCTATTAGTTTGGTGGGTATTGCTATTCTGTTATTTTGTAGTCCTGGTGCTTTGTAGCCTTTTTTGTAGTTCTTTGTTCTAAACTGTATTCTGTTTTTTCTACAGTGTAATTTTGCCACTGCAACTTCTTTCTGCAAACAGCACCTACTTCACCCAACATTCCTCCCTCATTTTTCCTGATCCAAAACAAGAGTCTGCGGATATGGGTGTTTTATGCTTCTGACAACAATGTTTTAAATTTGTCTATTAAAAACAACTTTCATGCAGGTTCTTATTTTATCAGCTGCATAGCTTAATGCAGGTGGAAAAAAACACAAGATGATGATGCAAGTCAGCCCAATTCTGCTCCATGTCATAAACACGACATAAAATTAATGCTGTTCTGTGTTTGCTGGATGTGTAAATAGGCATAATGTTAACTAATACATTCACAGTAGCATTTTGATAAGTTGATAGCATGTCATGTTGTGTTTACAGCTTGTTTCGCTGCCCTCAAGTGGCTTTCCGAATACAGTTTAAGGAATCAACAGGCTCCCCGGCAACCACTCCTCAACCCTGGGCTAAATTACTTTTGGACACAAAAGAAGGCATAGCCCAAACATTTGTGCATTTTTCTCCCTTGTATGCAAACTCTATTTGTACTTTCTGAAACACTACATGTGCATAAAAAACAAGATCATATCAGTAGATCGGAAATATACTTATTTTCAACTTGTTGACAGCAGCAAACTTTCCCAGCCAATGTAGATATTGATGCCACTGACAAATCAATAACAATCTGTTGTTTATAACCAGCAGGTCATTGTTAAGAACTCCACTGTTCCCCCCTGCCCTTGAATGTCAATGCTTAAAAAATGGCACTGTGTTTCCTGTTGGGAGAGGAATGATAAAACACTAAGATAATGCTGCTCAGCAGATTTCCTTGTCTTGGTTTCCCAAACAACATCTATAATTTCTGTCCAACAGACATCAATGGATTAAAGATTAAGGGGCAGTAAGTAAGATCCTCAGTGCCCTGTAGCACTAAATGAACATAATACATCTTCAAGGATTTGATAGAGTAGTTGATCAACAACAGTGGCTCCCCGAAATAATCACCCACAACACAAACACACACACACACACATACACTTACAAGGGCAGATACACACTGACTTGCACCTTTCACCTGCTCAGTGATAGAGGACAGTGCTATGAGAGGACCATTACGTACTATAGCTAATGAATACCTCATCGCAAGACCCTTTTGCTAGAGCTCTAATTAGTTGGCTAATCTCTGCTTTGAAAATCTGACATTATTAGTTTAGCAACTATTCGCTAAGTGTGTCCATTTGCCGTTTGGTGCTGGCCAGATAACATAGTGGGGTTTTAGAGCCTTTTTGCTGAAAACCTATTCCTACTATGGCTCAAGACATTATAGCAGCTTTAATTTAGCACTATGAAGGCATAGATTAAGGTAGAGCATGGATCAAGGCTTTAACTCATACTGGCCCAATCTCAATGTCCTCCCTAAACCCTAAGCCCTGAACCCTCACAGACTTTACTGACATCACCTGATTGAGTGATTGACTGTAGGAGGCTGCGAGGGCTCAATAAAGGGCTCTATAAATAGGAATGGGACAGCCCTTTGCCAAATTATAACGTTATGACGGTGAAACATGTTGCTCACTTTTTATTTTACATTTTGACTTTCTTCAAGGCCAAGGCACTTAAGGGACTGACTCCCTTATTTATACGTCTTGCAGGCTCTTGTCCTACCAAGTGGACGACAGGTAACCAATCAATGCCCTGTTGTTGGTCAAAACAGAATCGTTAAGCAAAAACTAAAATAAGAAGCTGAACAAACAAAGTGTGTAATAAGGTGATTGCAGTCCTCTGATTTTATATGTTGTATCATCTTAAATCTACGTAAACATAACATCAGGGTTAGCTGCACCTTCCATGCTTGTTTATTTACCATTCTTATTCTTATTCTTCTCTCACAAGGCGAGTTTGCCATGATTTTTCACTTCCGGGTTTCTCCTGGTAACCCCAGTTTTTCACCTTACTACGCTATAAATTGTGGGCAGTTTCCTCAGGCTAAGTCTGCAGAAATGCAGACCTGTGAAAAGTTTGCAAAAAAGAGCACAAAATGTCCGTGAGAGAGCCCTCGCTCACTTGACAATTTGACAGTGGGACAGTCCTAAGCCCTCATGTACTTACCGGGAACTCTCCTCATAGTTGGTGAATCTGTGAGTGTGGACATTACACATTGGGCCACTAAAAGCACTCTGTCAATGACACATGGACTCATGGTAATGCATGTTGGACAAAAGCATCTACAAGAGGTTCTGCTTAGTGAATAACGTCATGAAACACAAGGAAGATAAAGAATTAGAGGACAGTCGGTGATGACAATCTGAGGACATTTAATCCATGGCCTGTCAGCAAGTCAAGATCCACCCTTTACTCCTTTCTTCACTCATCATGTTCAAAATGTAGCCCAAGCTTTTGTATGACTCTGTGTGTGTGGGTGGTCCCATGGGCTGTGTATTTGGGCTCAGACCTAACTGACCCCTTATGTTGTTTATCAGTCCCTGATTCATTCCAGTGGCATCTGGGCATCACTGCAGTCTCTGGTGGCTGTGAAGCTTGGAGGGGTGGGGTGTCTACTTGGGTTTGTGGGTGTGGGAGGGGTGCTTGTATGTTTGTGTGTGTATGTGGGGGTTGCCCTGAAAAAAAGAGGCCTATCATGGTTTCCACACTCCCCTAGCAGAGCATCCATCTGGACGCAAGTAGGCTCATTGTTTTGACACTCCCAGCGTGGTGCTGTCTGGAGAGGAGAAACCCCTCTTTGCGTACTCAATGGTACTGAACATGATGCAAAAGGATGAAGTGTGTACTGCATGTGTGTTGGTTTGGGGTCAGTTTGAAGAGCTTTAGTCTAAAATGGGACACTCATCATTTGAAAGAAATCAGACACATTCTTGCAAAGTTCCAAACTTGAAATTGAAAGCATACTGTAGCATTTTGGACATAAACTCCCCAACAAAGTCCTAATGAATATACATTTTCCACTTAACTTGTATTTCTTTTTTCTGCTGTATGGGAAGAAGAATACATTATATGAGATGAAACCTTATTGATCCGCAACCTCATTTCCCCAAAGAGGATCAATAGTTTCATCTCTTATATTGATATTTGTCTTTCCGAATACCAGAGATAAAGAACGGACAACAAACCAATCAAATTACTTCAGAATCAGCAGTTCACTTCACCTATTAGACAAGTGAACACACGTACATGACATTGAATCAGCCAGTAAGAGCCTTCATCTCTCCACCACCATGAGAAGCACAAAATGGACCAAGTCGCAGGATCGTTCAAATGTTTTTATTGTTCATATTAGGAACTTGCCAAATAAAGTGCTGTATACTGACATCACATTCACTGACACCAGGACAGGATTACAGGTGCTGTAAATACTATATATGGAAGCTACACCTAGCAATATGTAAAACATAAATAATGCAAGATAAAGTGCAATAGGGAGAAAAAGAAAGGGTTTCTCTCATCTCATTCACTCCTTTCATTAACTAACTCTTAATTGGGCCTCACTGAAGGTCAAAATTTGATGAATCTTAGCATTTGTGTTAACCTGCTTATATATGAATGTCTATTGTTCAAGTCGCTGATAGAAACTCAGCAAAGCATTGAGAGAGTGCAAATAGGCCACGGTGAGGAAAAGCATGGCTACTTTAAATTTTAAAAAGTGCTCTGACATGTTTTGGGGGTGCATAGGACAAAAACATTCTGCTAGTTCTAAGTCAAAATGTAAATATTCTGTCAATTGGCAGATAGAGACCAGAGAGAGCGGCATCTCACAGGTTAGCACACATTATCATGATATAGGTTTTGCATATTTTGTTTTGCATTTAAGGATATAAATTCAGTCACAAGGCACATTGGCTGCTCATATGCACACAAAATCCCCCAGTTTCCTGAATACGCCACTGGATAGTCTATGCTCACATGTGCAACACTGACGCCATGTTGTGTCTAGCTGTGACAGGTTTGCATCAAAATGAGACGAACGCCCCTGTTGTGGCTGGGACGAGTTTATTTGGATATTAGGAGTGAAGCAGACACTTTGGCGGCAAAGTGAGCATCTTTAGACACATCACAGGGACTCCAAGCAAAAACTCACACCTACTCATACAAAAACAACAATATAACTATTGTTTAAAACAGTGGTTCCCAGCTTCTTTTGGTGTTGAACCCTTAAAGCGGCACTATTAAAGTCTGTTTACAGGTGTTGGGGAATACTACTGCATATGAGAAAAAAGTTGTATGAAGCTTTTTTGGGGCTCCAAAAGGAGCTGAGTGAAATATGATAAAGTCCTCAAGTGAGTCACTGTCGGCTGGGGCTAAAGTGTGAAAATGAAAAGAATCTGGCAGCTTATGAGACCATTAGCTTGCTCCTCATCTCTTCTTGAGACTTGGTAGTGAGCAGAATGAGTCTATTGTTGTAACATTGTTATTGTTGTGACATTGTTTTATTTGAATCTTTCATGGAGAAATGCAGCTCTTAATGTGTCAAAGGAACTGCCATCGTGCTCACCACCCACTTGACAGCATTTGTGTTCAAGTGCTTCTGCATTACCTGTGCCTCTGTTATGATCAGTGTCAAATTTTCACTTGCATTTAGTCAATCAATGCCACACATGTGCCATAACTTCCTGATTGAACTATTCCCGCAAACACACACACAAGTTTTCATCTTTTATAATCACGAATAAAGATAAAAAAGGCACCGTTTTTAATTATTTTTTTCCTACTCACTTACACTGAAGTACTGTATTTCAGCATAGGTCCTTCTATTTGGAGCTGTTCTATAATACTGTAAAATGATAATATAAATGCAGAATGTGAAACTGTGACTATGTACACTTTGTGTAAAGACTCAATTCATGATAATGGCATAAAGTAAAATGAGTGTGTATGGATTATGTTGAACTTAAAAGCTCTATGAGGAGTGAGGTGAATTGTGATGCACAAACATGAAAAATTAGCTTCCGTTTCTTAAAATACAGTTTTATTCGTGAATTTACACTGATTAGCAATACATCTAAAAGCAAATCCATTAGATAACCATTTATATAGGATTTTCACAGGTCACAAAGTAGCTTGGCTCATTCTGGCATGCCAAAGCAAAACTTGTTCTTTTTAAAAAACAAGAAAAAAAAGAAAACAAAAAGGTGGATAGCGAGGTATTAGTAAAGCAAGGTGCAAACAGTCAGAAACAGAAGTGGAGAAAATAAAAAGGATGCAATGCACATTCAGTTCATCTGGGAGCAATGTATGCTCATAAAATGGTTAATTAAAAAAAGCCTAGTGCTCTCTGCAAACTAAAAGAAAAAAAGAAAGCATACTGCGATACAAATGGAGGATGAAAAACTTTCCAGGAGGAGAGATGGTATGAAAGAAATAATAAAACATGGTGCGTTAGTGTCAGGTTGTCCTTGCCCCCTGCCCCTCTCTACTACACACACGTATATATGCACTTCCATTTCCAAACTCACACGTCCCTTCTCCATCTTTCAGTTGTGTGACATCAGCTCTTTGCCCACAGCCAAAAGCTATCGTTTAACACAGCTAAAGATGTGTCCCTAAACCC
>JAPMOB010208828.1:0-32855 GCA_029875015.1 Lepomis gibbosus
TATCTATCTATCTATCTATCTATCTATCTATCTATCTATCTATCTATCTATCTA
Source organism: Lepomis gibbosus (assembly GCA_029875015.1). Lineage (NCBI taxonomy): Eukaryota > Metazoa > Chordata > Actinopteri > Centrarchiformes > Centrarchidae > Lepomis > Lepomis gibbosus. Next base: position 55 of record JAPMOB010208828.1, read on the forward strand.
TCTATCTATCTATCTATCTATCTTGGTGTACCTGGTGTGAAATAATAATTGGCCTGGATTGAATATTTGAAACAGATTCAGAAGGCATTAGTCCTGCACCTCAGGCTGTAACATATTAATCTGCTGCCAGGCTCCTTATGGATTCTCTCCTGCACTCTTGACATGAGGAATTTGTTTTTTCTTTTAATTAAAGGAATGTTCAGTAGAACAGCAGCAGTGTTTTGATTGATTAGACTATATTAATATGAGAGAAGTGGAGTCTTGATCTGTACATGTCCATGCAGCTTTGAAAGCAGTTTGCTTTGTCACAGGTTTTGTTGTTTTTCAGTGATGGTGCGGGTTTGATGGTAGTTTGAGAATATTACACACACACACACACCCCTCACGCACACTCAAACAACACCCCAGCCTCACATTGGAGGTTTCGCTCCCACAGCGCGTTAAAAGGCGCTTGGTGATAAAAGCTCAGGCGCACTTAACGGTGAACCGGTGCAATTGAGCGCACCTCTCCGGACTCGGAGCTCACGGCGGATCTAACATGACACATGTATCTCTTCTCTAAATCCTCACTAACAGCAAACAGCTCTCTTGGACTGGATAACAGAGCGTTTACATAGTTCTTTTTTCCTTAATAAAAGCTTCCCCATGCGCGCACAGTGCGGCAGAGGACTCCCCCGTGCGCTTTCGCTTCTCCTGATGGGTTGACCGAGCAAACAGCAGCGAGACCGGATGGTTTCGTCCCGCGGTGCAAAGTTCTGGCTGGTCCAAACTTAGCGGATCAGCCCGGTATGATCGTTTGCAACGTGAGCCTGAGCTGCGCGCACTGTCCCGGGGGAGGAGCCGGCGGTACGGCGGCTACGGACGCGTTCGAAGAGGTGTCCGGTCCTCTCCCTCCACTTACCCTAAGCCCGACGGGTAACCTGGTTGTAGCGGTGTGCCTCGGCTTCATCGGCACCATCGGGTTCCTCAGTAACTTCCTGGTTCTTGCTCTGTTCTGCCGGTACCGGGCTCTGCGCACGCCCATGAACCTCCTGCTGGTGAGCATCTCTATGAGCGACCTGCTGGTCTGCGTGCTGGGCACCCCGTTCAGCTTCGCGGCCAGCACCCAGGGGCGGTGGCTGATCGGGCGCTCCGGGTGCGTTTGGTATGGGTTCGTTAACTCGTGTTTAGGTAAGGAGCTGTTTTCATTTTTTTGGCATGTGTCACTGGAGAGCTAACGACCCAAAAAATACACCGTTGAGATTATCTGATTAGGAATTAAAACTTTAAATAGAATTTTTATTTTTTTCCTCTCCTTTTAAGTTGGATGAGAGACCTAGCCCGTTAATTTTGTCTGACAGACAGTGAATGTATCTGTTTAGTTTGGACATAGACATCGAACAAATTAGGCTACTTAATACTTTTACTCTTAAATGTAACTAACAGTGTGAAAATATGGTCTCCAAAATGTTATCACTCTGCACATCAAGCACGTTTCCCGAAACCATTTTACAAGCACCAAAGGTCACAGCATTTCTTTAGTTCTTGATATTTAAATAAGAATTTCAACATGCAGAATGTTTTTAGGAGCTGCAGCAGCAGCAGCTCCCATATGTTTGATTTGCTCTGCTGTAGCATAGCCTAATGTATTTATCTATTTTTTCTTGCTGTGGCAGCTTCCAAGAACATGAAGAAAATTAGCCCATTGCCTGCAGCAACAGGCAACATAAAACACACTCAAAACATTAACATGATTAAAATCATGTTAACCAATTTCATTCTGCAGTTAATTTCAATTAAAATCCTATTAATTGGTGAAGGTAATGTGCCGTTCACCGCTGATTATGTTCAGCTGTGCCAACTGAATATCCTCCAGGGACATATAATATGATATGGTAATGTGTCATGAGTCATACTTTGTCCCAGAGGTAACTTTACATTTTGGGGGAAGAGGGCATGAAGAGATGAACACTAAAAAAATGATAAAACATGGAAAAAGCATTTCTGATCATATTACATAATACATCTGCTCTTGTAAGGCTCTTATCTAGATCCTTAGAGGTTGTGTCTAGTGTTCAAATTTAAGCACACAGGACAGTTTTCAGAGCTCTTCACCAGTGCTGGGTTCACGGATTGATTATTGTCTGCTCAGAAACTAGTATCCTAATTTTCTTGAATAGGGGTGAGGAAAACCAGAATGAGATCATAATTGGTTGTGTTCCTGCTGTGATTGTCAGTGTTTTCATGCTCTCACTCAATTTAGACTCTTCCTTTCTGTACTTAAGGGAATCTGTTATTGACTGCAAATGCAAGTGAATAATCTATTTGTTAATAGACGTAAGTACAGACTTCTCTTCTCCTTTACTCGCCCTTCTCCTAGAGTGAGGCGCAGTATGGCGTTATGGTGGTCTTAAATCTGTTGTTTTCTCTTTGGAGTGGACATGAAATACTCTAAGGTGCAGTATGGTGTTTCTCTCAAATCTGTTGTTTTCTCTCTGGAGTCTTGACTTGCAGAAAAGTGCAGTGAGGTGTTGTTGCTCTTAAATCAATTGTTTTCTCTATGGAGTCTGTATATGCAGTAAGCTGCCTGCTCTCCTCAGATCATTTTCGACCTGGACTCTGTTTTCTATCTTTTTTTCCCATTAAATTGATGGATCCTGACAAAATCTCAATAACTCTCAATAACCAAATGATCAATTACTGACAGGGTCAGCTACTTTCTGAAACAATCCAGAATGCTACAAGCACATCTGAAAACACACAGACTGATTACCTGTCTAATGAGACATGCACAATTTATGTCTAATTTGCAGCGTATCCATGACCTTACAACGTGCACAGTGTTTCCCTGTGGTCCATGTACAGAAGTAGATGTAAAATAAACAAGTAATAACCAATAGCACTGAAAGTGTATGTGAGAGGTTCACAGAATACCTTTATAATGAGTGGTCCTTTGCTCTCTAAAACTACTGGAGTGCAGAGATGGGCCGCCTATTATCAAATATTTATGTGAGCAGTGAATGATTGATGACAGTTTGGTGAGAATTGATCAGATAGTGGAAAAACGAAGAAGTGCAGCCCAGTTTGAAAAAGTCCAGAAAGAACCTATAAGTTAATTCATATTGTATTTTGTAAGACGTGGTAAAACTAGTGTACAGGTGTTAAGGTTTAGTCAAAAAAAACAACAATAATTAAAGCTGAAATGATTAGTGAATGAATTGGTGCATAAAAAAAAGTTAATGAACAACTATTTTAACAATCGATTAATTTCCAGGCAAAAAAAATCAGAAACGTTGTCGTTTGCTGCATCTCTCTTATCATTAAATTGGACAACTGGATTATTGTTCTGAACAAACAAGCAATTTCAACAGGTCATTGATTGGTGTTTTGTACATGGTTAATCTTGTTATAAAGATTATAGTCTGCAGATTAGTCGATAATGAAAATAGTAGATGCAGCCCTGCAACAATTGAAAAATGGAAAAAGTATCACCTTCAGTGCAAGTACAGTACAAGTAAGTTAAGTTACATAAAATCAATCCTAATACATTTAGTAGTGGGTTTGAACTCTGCAGAGTTCAGACAAGTTTGTGTTTTAACTGGAAAGAATTGCTGCCTGAGGAGGAGATTTAGCTTGAATAACATTTCCTCCATATTTTGCTACAGTATCTTTGTGTTATGAGCATTAAATCTGTGCAGTAGCTGAACAACTGTTTTGCATGCAAGTGGCTTCCTTTGTTGTTAATTGCAAAAATGAGACAGGCAGTAAAGTGTACAAAGTAAATGTCTCTTGTTCATTGGGTGGCCGTTTGATTACTGTATGACTTTTATGTGAAAATACAAATACACTAACAACCCTGCACTACTTAGTGAATCCAACTGTGCTGAGGTGCACTTCATCAGTCTAGAGTGTGAAACCTGTAACAACCCATTCAGGGTTCAACAAGCTTAATTTAGGATTTGTTAATAGCACATAGAATAAAATTTAATAGCTTCAGAATCATACTGTCAGAAGTTGGATGATGGACCACATGGCCTGGAATTATTTATCATCATATATGAAATGTTTACAGGACTTTCCTGAGGTATATAACACCAGTGTCTAAAGATACAGTTAATTAAGTGAACGTGACCTGGATGAGGATGAGCATCATAAAGTAGATGACTGGATTAAACAAGTAAAAACAATGATTAATTTCATCAAGTTTACTTTCTAGCTGCTACAGGTCTGATGGTGTTGATTGAAACTCCACAGAAAGGATTTAAAAAGCAGCATTTACATTAACTTATTTGGCAGACACTTTTATTCAAAGCGACTTACTGTACATTTGAGGAACATTTGAACACAATCCAAGTCGAAACAATCACACTTTTAACGCCTTCCAGCTAACGTTAGCATACTGCGTACGGCAGGCAAGAGAAACGATCTAAGACTTTTGTAAATTAAATTTCAGATTCTCTGCTATTACAAAAAGCCACTGCAGCAACAGAAGTACATGTAATTTGTTATTTCCAACACTTCTCACTATCTCACCAGAAATGCTTACTTCTCTGTATATATACTAGGGCACTCAGAGACCCCACAAAGAGAAAGAGAAATGGATCTACTCAGGTTGGCAGGACTGACGTGAAAACAGAACTGAGACCTCTCGTATCATCTTCTGCCAGCAAGGTAGAATCCAGTTCGTTTGGTAATTCACTAATGAGGCATTGTCCGCCCCACTGCAATTACTCAGACAACATGTACTGTACAGTCAGGGGCTGCTAGGAATCTCACAATCAAGCCTCATCGAGTCACTGCAGCTGGAATAAGATATTCTCCGTGAAGTCACAAAGAAGTCTTTTATTTCTCTCTTTCTCTTTCTTTCCTACTCTCTCTTTTCTATTTTTGTTGTCTTTCTTTTTCTATCTCTCTCCTGGAGCAACAGGTGCAGGGCATGCGAAAGTAAAAGTTGGGATGTGTCTGAAAGAAAGACAGAGGTATCAGTGTAGGTCTTTGGGGCATTTGTGCACACTTTAAACTGGTATTAAGAGAAGCAGGAAGCTCTGATTTCTCCTAGAAACCTGGTTTCTTGTGGGCTCAATCAGACAATGCGTTCACTCTGCTTCATAATAACCTACTGTGAAATCCCCATACAAGCAGCAGGTTGGTTATAAGATTCTCCCCAACCTTTTTTTTTGGCGCTATAACTGAACTATTTTAAGTGTATAAGTGACACAGAACAACATGAATACGGCTGATTTTTTCATGTTTTCATTCAGACTTATTCAGAGGATCCTTAGTGTCAGTTTTAGTCACACTTGGAATTCAATTATTTTGTAGAGCTGAAACAATTAAGTGATTAGTAGATTGACAGAAAAATGATTGGTATCTATTTTGATAATCAGTTTTCAAGCAAAACCTCTTAACATTCCCGAGCTCCTGCTTCTCCAGTGAGACTCCCATAGCTTCTTTCTGTAAACTGATTATCTTTAGACTGTTGATCAGGGAAATAAAGACATCAACTGATATCTCGTGAGGCTTTAGGAAATTAGGATTTTTCACTGATCTCTGACATGCTATTAACTAAACAACAGATTATTTTAAAAAATGTTTGTTGTAGCCCTAGCTACGTTAAATAATGATTTGTTTTATCCCATGACACTGTTGTTGTAGTGATACTAAAAGTTAATTAGAAACCTCAAAAGATCATCGTTCTCCAGGAATAATGTAGCTGTGGAAATCAGGCCTTACTTGGACACTCGTAGTTTGTTATACGCTCTGTTGGTGTGTAAAAAAGTTGTGCTGAGTGTGGAGCATCCAAGAGTTTTTGCTTTGCCATCACTTGGAAACAAGAAAGAAGAAGAAGAAGAGAGAGAAAAAAGACTGAGACAGTGAAAACGAGCAAGAGAGGGTAATACATATTGAAAAAGACAGAAAGAGAGAGAGACAAAGGAAAAGAGATGGAGGGAGAAAGTGCGCCAAAGTAAGAGACAATGAAAGATGATTAGCTGCTGTGCTGACTCAGGCCTAGGACATTGGGTCATTCATTTTACCATAAATCTATTCCACACCACTCCAGAGTTGTGAGGAAGAAACAGGCCTCAGGTGAAAAAGCCATTAAAATGCATTGTGGAGAATCAAAGTGGGCCATGTTTGAACCAAAGCCAACATCAGGGACTGATATGTTCCCTGAGTAGAGAGTGTGCAATCATTACAGGAAATGAATGGAAAAAATGGGAGCTGTTAGGAGAACTCTCCCTGTTGCTGAGGCAGAAGACATTTCATTTTTTTTTTTTTTAAAAACAACTCAAGTCGGCTGGAGAGGTTTATTTGTTCACGATTATGTAATCAATTTGTAATTTCAACACAGATTTGGTTTTCTCGTCCTTGTAATAATGTTGCAGGTGATTCACAGTGTGCCTTTAGTCATGAATATTAGATTAGGCACAAAGCAAATGGTCTTCTGATTGTATGGAATTACTCAATCATGAGAAACAATGATTGTTATTTTGAGATCCCAGGAGACTTCTCAAAGCGACATTCTTTACATAATCTCAAGAAGAGAAAGCTTGTAATTTTTAGTTTGCAAAAAGCTTATATAAAAATAAAACATTAAAGCTACACTGATACTTTTTTAGATATTACAATCGGATGTTAAAAGTGTCGGTCACAGTGAGAATTATCTCCAGTTTCTGCTGTTCCAATCTGCTCTGTTCATTAGCTTTTAGTTCATTGTTTTGGTTTTCCAGCCCACAAACTCTGCTGCCAAAAACCTTGTTTCTGGCAGCTGTTGTTTTAGTACAGAAAAAGCTACAGAACAACCTAATGTAGAAATGTTACTGTCCTGCCAGATCTCCTATCTTGCTCTCTTTGGGTTGTGAGTTCAGTCTCACCTTAGGATTTGTTTTCTCTCTTCAACAAATGGATTCTGCAGCGAATGTTTCTCAGATCACGGCATGCGCTGCCCTGTTTGTGTTTCGGTGTTCGATTCACATTCATCAACCTATGGACACTTTTTCAATTCCCCAGTATCTCTAGGCAGAGGACATTTAGGAGAATCATGTTCTCTGACGGCTCTTTCAGAGGTGTGTCAAGCAGGCTACAGACTCTTTTAATGTCGTTAAAAAATTTCAAAGTAAAAGCTTAGTTCAACTCCAACTACAGCATTATAGTAAACAAGCTTATTGTGCTTTTATTTTGTATGCAAAACCACTAAAGAGGAAGTGATTATGTGAGTAACTGTTATTGTCATGACTATTTATTTCAGTACCGCTCTCAAAGTATTTATTTATTTACTGTATATTTTTTGCTGACTATCAAAGCACCGTAATCTGGCAGTGGGCCAGATGTTATTGCTGTTAGGCAGTTTTGGCGAAGGTCCATAAACACAAAGAGAATGAACGTGTTTCCCTTGTCAATGTTTGTATAAACATTATCTTTACCATTAACTATCTAATGCGGGGTTTATAATGCACTGAGGTGCAGAAACAGTGACATTGTTTCACACTCTTGGCTTACATTTCCATGTTATCTGACAGTGGCTAAGTCATATTAACAGATTTTCTGAATGATTAAGTAAATATAAGTTATTGATAAATATACCTAAAGAACCCTCATTTCTTGACTGGCCACTCTCTGCTCAATTCAATTCAATTCAATTCAATTTTATTTATATAGCGCCAAATCATAACAACAGTTATCTCACAGCGCTTTTCAGAGATTAAAAGAATATGTACGTATTCTGTTATTAGGGGATAAAATATGACATACTGATCAACAATCTGGCTTTTGGAGGATTTTAAAGAGAACTTACTGTAAGTCTTTACTTACTGTAAGTACTCTTAAATGTAGGGACGGTGTCTGCCTCCCGAATCCAAACTGGAACCTGGTTCCACAGGAGAGGAGCTGTCTCAGAAGATACACTTTTGTGCTATGTCAGCCACCATAGCTGTCCTACACTCTTTGAAAGGTTAGGGGGGCAGAGGCAGACTGAAAAGTTGGTTGCAATTCACAACCCTCACCACTAGATGCCACTAAATCTTACATACTGAACCTTTAAGTACCAGTACTTTACTTGAGTAGTTCCGTTTTATGCTACTCTATAATTTTACTCCACTACATTTCAGAGATGATTGTAATTTTTTACTGTATTACATTTATTTAAAGCTCTAATTATCAGTTACTTTAAGGTAAGACTGTTGAAAATAAATGTACAAGCTCCTTGGCTCCACCTTTACCAGCTGAATCATTAAGTTAACATGAACATTAATCTACATATTAATGTATCAGTAATTGTAATTTAATACAATAATTAAAAACAAAACAAAACAGGCCAGTCTGCATAATGACTACTTTTAGTTTTGGTACTTTAAAAATATTTTGATGCTAATACCTTTTTTGTACTTTTCACCTATAACATTGAACGTTTAATTGTTACAAAGTATTTCTACTTTGACTTAACTAATGTTCTCAGTGTGTGAACATTTCACACAGTGCTTTAAAAATAGTGATTTTTATTTGAGGAACATGCTACAGCAGAGAAACAAGTTAATTTACTATATAGATTGTTACCTAAATTAGACTATCCTCAAGGTACAGCGTAATTCTTCCCCAGTTTACAAAGTAACTCATACTAGCATAGTCTATCTTGATGAAGGTACAAGGGAACAAGATGTGAACAAGATATGGAATAAGAGATTAAAAGAATATGTACGTATTCTGTTATTAGGGGATAAAATATGACATACTGATCAACAATCTGGCTTTTGGAGGATTTTAAAGAGAACTTACTGTAAGTCTTTTTAAATGCCAGGTGCCTTTCTTCTATGAACCTGATCAGTGAGATCTGTGTACAGGTCATGAGAGGGGCACTGAGCTGTTTGTAATGACACTGTAGTGATGCTTTGTATAAAGAGATGCTTGGTTTTGGCATTAGGTCTGCACTGGCTTGGATGCAAATTGATAGTTACCAAAAGATGTAACGTTAACCTAGTTTGAAAGTTATGCAAAGATCCTAGTTGTATCATATTAAAGTATTGTGCAATTGAAACAAATCACAGAAGACAGCAGATAAAATGCCACATAAAACTAATTACTCCCCTTCTAGCTTTGTTGCTCAGTAATAGTCACACTCCAGCCTACCACGTACTAACAGAATACCATCAGTAAATGATTATTCCCTGATTGTTTCTTTTTTCTTAACCTCATACCTTGTCCTAACTTACATCCATGCAATGTACTGTACTAGTGCACCATCAGTTAACATAAAAAACACTGTAAATTGTGAAGAATAAATGTACGATGTTCGCTATGGACCGTGATCTTTTTGCAACTGACGTAATGTTTCTTAACTACTGCTCACTACAACATTTCAGTTTGTCTGACTCATCAAGAGATTTGAATTTGGCTTTTAGATTACTGTAACAAGCAAAGTATCCAACGTAGTGAGAACCGCTACCTTCTTCCTAATCGGAAAAACGATGAAATCTAAAATGGTATTGCGAGCTGGGCTGGGCCATCCAACCCCGCCTTCCCACAGGCTGCAGGCATCACCTTCTCAACTAAAACGCCACTATGACACAAAGCACAGAGCATCATTTGAGCATGTTAAAAATGGTGATGACATCCTATCTCAACTCCCCTCAAATGGTCTACTATTATAAAATAAAAAATTTACTCATTAATTGACTTGTATGTCTTATTTTTTTAAACGTTTCTTTATAACTCAGTTTTAAGTAGCATATCATGGAAATGTTTTCAAAATAAAACATCCTATGTTTTTTAATCTTTTGTTATTTCAGACCGAATGTTAGTACCTGTTTGACCTGTGGAGTCCATGTGCTTTATCTAACCAGAGAGCTTCAGTAATGAACAGACAGAGCTCTTACTCCCAATCCAATCCATCCACCTGCACACACACCTGCAAACACACAAACAGAAAATCAATTCCATTAATCTCAAGACTCTCACTTGCTGTTGCTCTCGTGCGCCCACAACACCAGCCCCCTGTCCGCACCAAATATGCTACAGGTCAGCCAATCAGAAATCTTAATTATGCACAGAGTAGCTGTGATTGTCTGTAATCAACCTCTCTGTCCCTGGAAGACTCAGTGTAATGGAGCTAAAGTGCCCCTGAACGAGCACTTTAGATCGTATGTGTTGATTAGCTCTGATTTAAAACTTAGTCACTTGAGCAGCTATTTCCTGCTACAGAACACATTCAACGAATAAAGGACTTAATGTGTAGAAGAAGACCTTACACTGCTGTCCTGCTGTCCTGCTGTCTGCCTCTGCAAGATTTACTCCACTCTGTGTCTAAATGTTCATTATCTTGGGTCTCAGCTCTGCTCTGACTCCTAAAATCCCAATTATTGATAGGATATAGTTGATACTGTGGTTTATTATTCAGGTCCTTGCCCCACTTTGTTAAACACCTACTGACCATTTATTCTGTACTTCCCCATCCGCAGGCATCGTCTCCCTAATTTCCCTCGCCGTTCTGTCCTACGAACGTTACTGCACCATGATTGCGCCCACAATAGCTGACGGCAGAGACTACCGCCCGGCGCTGGGAGGGATTTGCTTCTCCTGGCTCTACTCTGTAGCCTGGACTGTACCTCCGCTGCTGGGCTGGAGCAAATACGGGCCAGAGGGTCCTGGCACCACCTGCTCAGTCGACTGGAAGACCCAGACGCCAAACAATATTTCCTACATCATCTGCCTGTTCATCTTCTGCCTGGTCTTGCCATTTGGCGTGATCGTCTACTCCTACGGCAAGTTGCTGCAGGCCATCAGACAGGTAAAATGCAAATATTATGTTTGTTCCAGACAGAAAAAATTAGTTTTTGCAAAAAAAAGAGGTAAGGTTGAGATAAGACACCAGAAAGAAAGTGGTGCATGCTTCGAATGCACACCAGCAGTGCTGTTCCTTATCTGTGACCTTAACTGATCCACTGTTCAGTCAGGGCCTGCAAAGTTTACAAGAGTTTGACACGAGTTTGAAAGTTGAGAAATGAAGCCGTGCACCAGCTTATCTCAACAATCTCCAACCAGGTTTGAGATCTCAACAAAGTAAGTCTATTAAAAATGCCATCACCAAGTTATTCTTTTGTCTTCTGCTTTACACTGTCGCTGACAGCCACAGTGAGGTTTTTCTTGTGTCTGAAGTCATGTCCTATTAGCAGAACATTCACACCTTGGCGCAAGAACATTAACCACAAGAGAGGTTAAGACACAATCCAATTTCTGGATGACAGCCAGCAATTTATATTCTGATACTGCTGCTTAATCGGTTTAAAAGTATGTCTGCTCCTGCCATGTGTGGCATTTTAAACTTTTTTAAAACTTTAATGGTGGCACTTATTATGCAAACACCAGGGATGAAGGGTGAAAGTTTGGGAAAATGCATTTGAAGACGATTTTTTTGTGAGTACGCATGGTTGTATAGAAATAATGTATGTTTTTGTTCAAACTGTGGGAGTTTGGGGTTGCAGTGAAACAAAGCTAAGAGTAGGTCAGAGGAAAGTTGAGAGTGGTACCTTCTGGTGGGATCTGAGAGAAAGCTGAAAGTAGTAGTTAAGGAACAGGAGTGGAGGGCAGCACAGAGGTTTTGTCTGCAGGCTGGTGTTAATGACAAGATTAGAGACTGTTTCATTACACTCTGCTGAGGCTTTTCATTAAACATCAAGGCTTCATTTACTGTCAGCTAACCACAGGGGACAAAAACTCTTCATTTAGCTGTGTTTGTCTGTGCAACACATTCTCACTCTCATCGTCACACATGGACACTTGGTCAAGACCCCTTAGCGTCACTTGTTAACGCCCTGCGCCATATCTGGACGTGTAGGGCTTGCGGTCAAGTTGGCAACAATATGCAGTCAACATCCAGTCAAGTTAGCAAAATTATAATATCCCACACCATTTTTTAATATTCATATATTACGCTAAAGGGCTTCCCCTAGTGCATTGAACTATGGGGCTGAGGAGCTTCCTCCAGTGCGTAACAAACTGACACCAAGGTGTCTTGACCACGGCTCCCATATATGACAAGTGAGTGAGAACGGGTTGGTCTGTGTGGTGTACCAGGGCTGCAGCAGGTGTACCAACAACAATACCAAGAGCATGCCTTCATTTTGTTTCTAGTGATGTGGAGATTTTAATGACCTGAAGATGAGTTTTTATTCTACAGTTACACAGAAATTATACACACTGGGTTTCAGAAAGTTGGTTATGATATTTATTCTTTCTCTCTAACTTTTAACTGTTTCTATGCAAAAAGAACAATACAGTAAAAGGTTTGAAAAAGCATTTGACTGTCAGGATGGGAGATAAAAGTTGCAAACAATTTAACTGATCATTTAAATGAATAAATAAATAAATAATCAAATGGGTGAGTTGCATTGGGAATTAGTATTTCTAAGATTCTGCATGTCTATCTGAGTGTTTGTGTATGTAAAAGTGTAAGTGGCAGGTGTCTGAGCTGCCCTTGTTCTTCTCCAAGGGGTAAATTCTTGCTTGTATCTTAATCTATTTGGCAGCTACAGAGTGTGTCTAAGAATTAGGCTTGCCTCTGCATTTGGTTTTGTGCGTCATATGTCTTCTCTTAACTTCAAGTGGGAAGGTTAAATGTGTTTGTTCGCGGCCATGGACCACACTCTGTTCATGTCTGTGAGCCCTGGATGTTGATGTGTTGATGCTGTTTGCACAAGAATTTAATTTGCCACCCCATTTGCTGATTCATGCCATGCCTGCGAGCACACTGAACTTTTTTTTTTTGCTGTTGCTTTTTGGAGCAGTGCCGTCCTGCAACAGCAACAGATAGCAGCCTTTTTTTTTTTCATTTTTGTGTTAGAGAATTTGATTTATTGAATGCTGTCGGGATGGAAATAACATTTCAACAAATATAACAAAACAGCTATGTGAATCATTTCTTGTATAAAATGACTCACTTAGCTTTAACAAAAAAGACTAACTCATTTAATCAGATGAATCACTTTATAGCTAAATTAAGGCCTTATGACGTCCAAGCTTCAATTTTAAAACCTCAGTAGAATCTTTGAATGAGAAAAAAACAACAAAGACTTCTTTTCCACTTCCTTCTCTTGAGCACTACTCTGTGATATAACTTACACTTTCTATTAAATTATGTTTTTATATTTTATACTTTTACTGACCACCTGCTCCGAAAAAAACTACATTAAAAAAAGTTCAATGTGCTTGCCGGCATGAAATAAACCAGCAAACGGTGTGGGAAATTAAATTCTTGTGCAAACAACATCAACACATCAAGGTCTTTTTTGTTGTTTTGTGATTTGTAGGGCTACAGGACCATTGCTTTCTGCATTATGGGAGAAAATCTGATAAGATTGGTGCATTTCCTTACTTTGTGCAGTTTTCAGACTTGTAGATGAATTCACATGTGCTGGAAGTCGCCATTAAACACCTTTAGACAGAGGGAACAGAGAGAGAAAGCCAATGATGCTTTCTGAATTAATTAAACTGAGACACAGGGGAAAACAGAGCCAGATGTAGTGAGAAGTCTCTCAGCGTCCTGTTTGCTGTCAGTGTCAGATTAGGACGGATGGCAGGTATGTTGATGGATTCTCGCAGGCGCAGAGAAGAAGAGACAGAGAAATAAACAGAGAGAAGGGATGGCTGAGAAAGAAGAGGCCTGTGGAAGAGTTATGGCTTTGTTTTTTTTAGTTTATTAAGCTGGCAGCCAGGCTCTTTTTCCCCTCTGCTTTTAACTACACTGCAGAGCTTGATATTTAAGTAACACCAGCCTCTGTCCTTTAAGAAAATGATTCAACATTAAGGTTCATGTGTGCATGTGCGTTTTTTGGATTTGATGGATCTAACCAGAGAGATTATTGGATTATTATGTTTCATAACATAATAATTTTCCTTAAAAATGTTTTATTAACTGTTGTTTGTTAATTGTTTTATTCCGATATATCTAAAAGGATCTTAATAATGGCTTTATAAGTTGTAGATAGTAACTGTATTAAAAGGTAATTACTGATGCTTTATAGATGCCGGTATGTTATAAGCTTTTATTGATAGAACGTTTGGGTTGGCAGGTTGTAAAAATGTTTAACTTCCTCCACCAGGACACGTTTTGTCTTTTTTGCTGCATGGCCACAACACATTTACAACTAAAACGTTAATGGATTCTGAAAAAAACCTTCCATCAATGAACCTAATTGCAGATGAATTTCTAACTTTTGCTGAAGGGCTTATTAGAAAGTAATAAAGTGACTCTTTATTCAGGACTTTATAAGGTTAAAGTTATAATTGATAGTTTATCACCCTTTATTAATAACTTATTAACATTTAAAATGTCTGACTTGATGGGCTAATAGAAAGTGGGAACTCACAAGAATTTGATAATGACTTTACTGTTCACCAGCAAGAGCGATTTTCTACAACCCGGAACCTCAAAAATGTCTCTTTATGGATTAATAATGTCAACAAATTACTTTTTAAAAACTCCAATGAGAAAGCTTTGCAATTCAAATTGAAATAAAATTGAAATTTATGTGGCAATGTGACTGTAAATTCTTTTCAGCCCATCTCAGTCGCGAAATACCTCAGGGATCAATCTTTTCTTCTTTAGTATTCTCATGACATTAGGTTAAAAACAACAAATCTGTTTCCATTTCTATGTTGATGTTTATGATGATATTTCTATTTACCATTTTTATAATTGCTTTTATATTACTGCATATTGTCTGCTACGTAGCAGAGGTGAGTTACAAACTCAATTTCACTTCTCAACCTGTTGTGACAAATAAATCAACCTTGCACCTTGTTTGTATTTATATTTAATTTTACTTTGATCTATGCATTTCTTTTTGGCTTTATAACTTGTTTTTAATGATTACGTAGTTTAGGAACTTGTTTGTTATGCTTGTGCTTCCTGTTGATTTATTTAGTTACAGTCAGCGTGAGTTAGAGAGACTGCCTTTCCTCAGTCATATTGGAGAAGCTGATGATGGCTTGTTTGTAAGCAATAATTTTAAATATTTATCCTGGTTCGAGAACTGATTTTTCAATGTCAGTGACAAAAGTTACAAATATTTCCCTTTGAAGGAGTATTTTGGATTGAGTAGTTGTGAGAAGTTTCTCTGTTTTCCCTTTTCAGAATCAGTATTATTGCCTTGTAGGTTTACACGTACAAGGAATTTGCTTTAGTGACTTGGAGCTTAACAATAAACATACAAATATATTAAATGGACAAGCTATAAAAGAATATTTTTAAATAAGGAATATATGTACATCAATAGTGCACATTCAAACTCTATCTCACATATCTTTGTTCTCCTACATGTTGAGAAAATGTTCGCAATTCTATGAGAAGCACATCATCATTTAAAAGGAATTCAAAATAATTTTAAAAAGTCTCCCTGCCCTTTGATACTTTGCTATGTATTGTGTTATTGCTAAGCTGAGGTGGTAGTAACAGACAGACACAGAAACTTTTGGTTAGGATGAGACAAGGAGGTGGAAAACTGAAACTCACTGAAAACACTTCTGATCAGGCATAAATCTCACCACAAATCCACACAAATGTTACCTTCAGCACCTCCGATAAAGTGCAGGTCACAGCTGATTCAGTGGGAAATATGGAAACTCTGTCAAAAAACAGTTTGTGACTCACGGTGGATGCTGGAGTCACATCATCTGGGTGGAGTTAATTCGCATCGCGAGTTGACATTATCAGTTATATATTTGTTTTCCACTGTGTGAGAAAATTGGTGTGTAGCATGGGAGCATGTGAAAAGTGTCAATTGCGTGATTCTCAAGCTCAGTGCGTGACAGTTGGCACCTCTGTAAATAGTTTGGTGACCTTCTAACTGCTGAGAAAACCAATTCACATGTTTGTCATTTCTTTTGACCATCATCAAATTAACTGCTGACCAGTAGACAAATTACAGCCGTATGCAGTTTTGGTGTCACATACTAATGACATTGTGGGAAGGTTAAGAAAGGTGTTTATGATTTTGTTGATTGATAAAGCCCAATTTTGCAGCGAGAGCTTGAAGGCAGACAGATAACTGTCTTTGTCCCACGTATTAGTTTTGCGTTTATACACAACACCCAAAATTCATAGCTACTGGCGATCCACTTGAGGTTATTAAACTATCATCCAAATGACTAAACTGATAAGTGATTCAACACTTTCGACAAACATGCCGCCAGAATCTTAAAAAGAGAATCACACAGATAACCGCTTCAATTAATGAGCTGATAACAATCCTGATTATTTTCAAAGCTTTGTTATGATGTGACGATTTCATGATCTAATGCTGCGTAAAGATCTTTGGCAAAATTGTTAATTTACTACAACAAAACAGAATGTCATGTGGAGAAAAGACAAAACAAAAAATGCTCAAGGTGATCATGATTGGCATCAGGCGGGGAGTGTGGTGAATTTTGCTCTGTTGTCTACATATTGTATATATGCATTGTCTTTCAGCAGCCTAGGTGTAAGGTTACCTGGGAGGAAGATAATCCCCTGTTTACACAGCATGCTTTCTTTCACTTGCAAGGCACACACACAACTACACACACACAAAGTAATTCTCAGTGTTTTGAAGACGGTGATTACATCTCGCGTGTGTGTGTGTGTGTGTGTGTGTACTGCACAGAAACCTGAGCCACTGTACAAGAGAAAGACAATGAGCAGGGAGGCAAGTTTTTCCTCTTACTGTGAGCTTTATTTGTTTTTATTTGGTATCCATATTTGATTTTATTACATTTTTATAGCACTTTGTTTTTGCATTAATGCGCATTAGGATGCAATTATGCATCCATCTGCATAGTTTCCTGTTTTAATGACATGATTTGTTTCATGGATATTAGGCTAATAGCTCGCATTTGCAAGAGTCATGGCATCTGCATCAGTGCTTGTAACACAACAGCGACACTGCTATAGTGTCTGATTAAAATGAAAATAAAATGAACCACAGTTTTAAACCATCAGAAGGGTACAAATAACAAAAATAGATATTGAAATCTTTTGCTACATAACCCGTTAGATTAAAAAAGTTAAAAAACACGAGGCAGCTGCAATGATAAAGAGGTAGATTTATGAGTTGACATTTGTAATCATTTTTGATACAATAGATGTCTGATTTCCCATAGAAGTTAGAAAAAGCAGGCTTCTTAATTCAAACCCGATTAACCGTTGAGTTTGGCAAGCTATACTTCCTCAAATCAAATAAAGAGCAGGACAGACCTATAGACTACAGGATAGACCACACTAATGTTAGCCTAAACTCTGAGATGGTAATATCTCATCCCACACGTATGTTTCATGAACAACCCCACAAAAACAAGAAGATATGTTCCTTGATTTTGAAGGCAATGCTAGAGCTAGTTAGCCAGGCACGCTAACAGCTTGCCGTAAAGCAGACAAACATGCTGTTTCATCAGTTTCTTACAGTTTAGCTCTTGTATTTTTGGTTTTGGAGAGGCAGTTTTAAAAAGACGCCACTCTCGATACTCTTTAAAGGCCCTGAAAATGTGTTTCTCCAAAAAAGTAAATATTCATGACAAAATAATTAATTATTTAAGTTCATAAAAAAACATTTCAGGTATTATTTATTTAGAGTTTGACACTCAAAAACGCTTTATCAGGATGGTTTGGGTGTCCTATGATTGCATTTTGATTGACAATGTAAGGTAACTGCACAACTGTCGTTATATCTTGATTCAAATATTAGTAAATCCTGATAGGTGCACTGAAAAAATCTCCTGCCACTCCAAACCAGTGTGAAAAGCAAAGAAAAATGAAAATACAGAATTTTCTTATATCTTACATGAACAACCAAAACTTTCGGCGGAAAATTGTGTTCATGTAGAAACAGACGGATCATTTCTGAGGAAATGCTGTAACAATGCTGCTGTTAGCGAACGTTGGCTTGTTTGAGCAATTTCTAGAGAGCCTAAAATTACAGGTGCCCAGGTTACAGTGTTAGCAGTGCTAAAGAGGTACCGGTATTGGTTAGTTGTTGCTCTTTCTGCTTGTGGTTAGTTAGAGGAATTGCATGTTTGCAAATCGCATGCAAGGCAGGACTGTGGCCACGAGTAAAAAGACAGTTGAGAGGCATACTTGAGGTGGAACTGAAGAATTGTCCAGCTCTTGTAGCTAAATACAAAAATTAAGAACTTAACAAATCTGTTCTTTATGAGTGAAAAGTATTTTACACATGTACAAATCTAATGCACATTTGGAGATTGTTGTATACATTCACAAAGCAATGAGTACACACATGCAACATTTCATTGCCCTTGCAACTGACACTGGCTTACCTCATCCTGGTATCCCCTCACTCTTATCTGTGTCCCTCTGGTTTACAGCAATCTTAGCTATCGCTGACTTCAGCAACAACACTTACTTTCTCCTGTCTTGTTCTCTCTCAGGTGGGTAGAGTGGGCTCAGCCTTGTGTCTTTGTAAGCAGCTCCATCTCTCTGACTGTCCTTGTACATAAACCTTACGTTATGTGACATAGTTGATGAAGAAAGAAGAAGGAAATTCTAATTTTGCAGATTGTATGGATATTGGGCTGTGTTTACTCATGCATCACAAGAACTTTTAATGTGCCTGAGAACAGCATTAGTGTCATAAAAAATATCCATATTTCAGGACTTCAGGACAACTCAGGGACGCAGTTTCCTCCACATGCTTGGTCAATATTTGTTGTGGACTGAAGAATCAGGGTGGACTCTCAGCTTTTGCTTCTGCACAGAAATGTACAAATTTTGTCTCCTTTGTCCTTCCCTTCAGTATGATGGACAATCAGGGCGTAGACTTTACAGCTATGCAGGTCTTTCTCCTGAAGCACAGACTGCTTTTCTATTTTGTTCATTTTAGACCAGGGGTTTTTAAAATCTGAGACTGCGGGCCTCTCCTCAGACATAGCCTGGGAACCCCCACCCCCCCAAATTCACTCAATTCCAGGATGTCTATGAGATGATGATTATCTTATCTGATCTAATAAACACTTCAATTTGAGCCAAAATAGCCTAATATTGTTGTTTGATATAGTAGTTTCAAAAAAGGTCTGTCCTAATGCATTTATTAGTTTCTGACTCTAATGGGGGGAAAACAGTTCCCAAAAACTACTGTGTCTGTAAACTCACACATGTAGGCTATTCAATGTGATCTCCTTTTGATAACTAATGCAATAATTAATGTAATATTGTTTCATTTCCATTCACTGAGCCTCCCCTGAAACTGTTTGGAGCCCCCCTAGTGAGGCCTGCCTCAGACTTTGAAAACCCCTGTTTTAGACGGTTGCACAAGGAGACTGAATTGGAAATTTGCCCTTGGTGGGCAACCACACAAAAGTTTTTACTTTGAAGAACTGATCAAACTTTTTAAGTTTGGTAATTGTAACTTGCCTCACATTTAAAGGAATAGTTGAACATTTTTGGTAACACGTGTTTGCTGTTTTGCCAGATGTTAGATTAGAAAGCTGAGATCTGTAGGGTATATATGAAGCCAGCTTGGCATAAAGCTGAGAAAAATTTGCAGGTTAAACAATATACGTAACAAAACTCCTCTAAAACTCACTAATCAACACAGTATCTTGTTTTTTAAAAATCTGTAAAAACAAAGTTTAAAAACATCTTTGTGCTAAGGTAAGCTAAGCTACACTAATCTAATTGCCTGCTGTCTCTAGTTTTGTATGCATGCATACATCTGTCTTATAACATAACTCTTGACAAGAAAGCAAATAAATATATATCCCAAAACTATGTAGTTAACGTTTTTTAGCACTTTTAAGAAACATATCTTCATGGCAATGGCATAAGTTGTTGCTTTTTGGTACCCAGATGTGCAGCATCACTGGTGTTTGGCCAACCAGCAATATGGTGGAACATGTCCTTGATCACGTGACAGTGTCTGGTCCACTACTGACCTGACACTATCACATGTTGTAACATATTATACCCTTTTGCCACATGGAAGAATATATAGACAGTCGGTGCGTAGGCCTGAAATATTCGTAAGACATTCTCAACAGCTGACACAGCACCTGTCAGCAGGATAGATGATTTAGCTCTAATCAAAGGGTAGAAGCTCAAAGATTGAGACCTTGTGGAGTAGACGTTTCATTTTCCACTACACAAATAAAATCACACGTGGGCTGTTTTTTTGTAAATTATAAAACACACACACTACTGCAGGTTTTAGCTGATTACAATACTACTACTACATTTTTCCAAAGCATACAGTACTATCATTTTGAACTGATTTCCAGGCAGGCCTTGGTTTTATTGATTTCATTGTGGTCTCTGCTAGTATCAACTTGCAGACACTTGAAACCTTTTCCAGATAGTAATGCATCACAGCCAACATTTTTGTCATCTTTTGTTTGTGCCAGTTACATTAATGTCTTGTGCTCAGACATCTGAAACTTGTGATTGAGATGCCAAATAGCAGTTGTTGTAATGCCAAAAGTGTCCAGTGATGTTTTTTGTGAGGTTTGGGGGGTTTAATTACCTCTAAATGTTCAGCTGTACGAACTGGCCGCAACATAAACTGAACGTCTTTGTTGCCACCAACAAGTAAAAGACGCAGGTATTTTCTGAGCTTGCTTTGCATTCGCCACATGTTTAGGTTGGTCTAGCTTCCTCATCTTGTGTTGCCAGCGGTGCAAATTAAGAGAAACTACCGTGGATTAGTGAAGGGATAAGGGTTATTATTCATTATCCTCGCTCTCTGCTGGCGTCTGCCCACTGACTGGCTGATATTAGATCATTCTTGAAGTTTGGCGACCAATCAAAATGAGAAATGACTACATTTGATTTAGAATTTTATTATTTTTCATTACTGATGTTTACTTGTTTTGTTCTCTGAATTAGACTTTCTAACAGAGTAGCGTGTTGATGTAATAACTGATTGCAGCCATTGATCAGTTCTTGGACATACTAACGTCCTTGAATTTGCCTCCAATGAGAGTTTACTGTTTAACAAAAACATACTGTTTTCAAAATAAATGTAAACTTTACATGCCTGGAGAGGTAGAAAATCAAGAAGTTAAGGTTATATTTAGAAACTGGTTCACATTAATGTAAAATACAATTTGTAGAGAAGGACTAAAACGTGAAAACCACCATTATGACCTTTAAATTGAGAAACAATAGCTTTAGGCAAATATATTAAGTTAGGAAGAAAAGGGAAATATGAAATTCACTGTGAGAGACATGTTCCTGGTGCACATTCACTTTGCATGAAAAGTGAATCTTCATGTGTAACCAGCAACATTGCACATGATATCTGGTGACGGTTTGAGCAGCCACTTCCCTCAGAGGAGAGTTGGCATCAGTGGCGCTGGGTATGTCTCCTCTTGTAGCACAAGAGTTTTCCACTCATGCATGAATCTCTTGTTCTACAGCTCCCTGACTCTCACGTCTTAGATTTTCAAATTATATCGCCATATTTATGAATATTTAAGCGTTTCTTTGCAATATTTATGTTAGTTGAAGAGATTGTGATTGTTTGGGTTTCGATGTAAATGATTATTTGCAGCTCCTGGAAAATGAAAAAAAACCCAAAACAGGTACAGTTGTTGTTGCTGTTGTGGGGATCTATCTGTCTTATCGACTGAATGATGGATTGATTGTATGTCTCTCTGTTTGGTCATAACAAGCATCTGTTTCCAGTGGAAGCAGATATTGTGACTTATCTCTTTCTAGGAGTCTGCGGCTTAAATTAGTGTTGCTGCAGTGTTAGACAGCCGTCTGCAGAGTTAAATCTACTCCATCTCCTTAAGAGTGTCCCCCTTCTAGACAGCATGATTAAAGAACCATGGCAGGGAAGCAGTGAGTCATGCCCCTCTGCACCCCCCAGCGGGGAGACTCATGCCACTGAGTGTATTGATAAGTCTAGAAGATTGAAGTTTGAATTTACCAATTATAGGGGTGTTTTGTTGTGTAGGCGACAGGAGGAAGGACACACATCTCAACCGATCTCAACACACGGACACATACTGCAACCAGCAGGATCTGCACTTTACAAAGACTGTGGTATCACCAGTCTCTATTGTAGATAAACTTCTGTGAAGCTGCTTCAAAATCAAGAAACGGCATTTCACATAACTTCAGGGGCTGGTTTCACATAGATATTTTGGACTGTCTGTAGTCTTATGTGAGTCTTAACTTAGTCTAGTGCATGTTAGACTGTCGGAAAAAAATGTTTTAGGCCTAAAAAGTTATAGCCCAGGCTAAATTCTGTTTCTTTGATAACAATCAGTGACCCCAGAGGAAAAAAGTAAGAGGAGAGAGAGTTTTTAGAGTTTCCTGCAACATGTTGAAAATAGCAGTGAGGACATTATTGTCCGAGGAAGCTATCCAGAGCCTGAGTTAGAGGAAGTACTGAGCTGCGGCATCTCAGCTCTGCTGCAGGTCCGACAGCCTTGAAACTTTATGCTACTGGTTGTTATTTGTGATGTTACACTCTTCCCAGTTAAAAGGAGCATTATGTAGTTTGACAGCAGCTAAAGACAGGCAGGGAGAGACAGCTTCACACAACATGCTGGAAACTCAGGTAAACCCCTATTGCAATGTTACAGTAATAGTATTATCAGCTGCAGATTGAACTAAACCATGCTTGTTACATGATAACGTTACATTTACTGCATTTAGCCAGCGTGCTACATCGTTAGCTCGCCTGCTGCTTTCTTTAACCATCTGTGTATCTTTCACCAGACGCTCAGCAATGTCAGCACAGCTACATGTATTGGATGATAACGAAACGGGTAGTGAGCTGGACTGAATATTCTAATGAGATTGTGTCACACTATGTAATTATAAGACATGCAAGTAACTTTACTGTTGTGTTAGGGCATGGCTCTTCCTCTGGGTTGTTGTTGCCGTGAAGTTGCAGTATTGTATATTATGTGGGTCACGTTAGTTACAGCGACCGAGAGGTGGAGAAGCTGTGTACCTGAGTATTGGTAAAACCACAATAAACCTAAACTGAACGTTACGAAGCAAGCAGCGGCAGGTCAGAGCTACTGTAGCGTTAGCTGGCTGCATCACTATAGGGTAACTTTAGTAAACAAATCGCTCCACATTTGCTTTTTACCGCTACATCCTTTCTTGCAGGCTAAATCAACAGTGGTACACAGGATAGTAACGTGGGTCGCGATAGTTGGTGAAGTAATGTGGAAAGCGATATAACTTTGCACCGGAAAACATTAGTGTGCGCTTCATTTCTAAGAGAGTTTTGAGCCAATTGACAAGAAGCCAATGAAAATTTGATTAATTTCATTGACAGACTTGCATATAGTCCCTTTAACCATGTAACCAGTAACTGTTGAATTTTCTGCTGAAATGAAGAGAGCTGACCAGTTTTTTTAACACAGTTTCTGTGGAGAGGACTTAATTCACCCAGAATCTAAAACAGATTAGTCCAATTTAAAGCAGTGGAGATCTGTCAGGGCTGGTGACCAGAATTCAGATGCGGACCAGAGTTGGGATGAAACAAGGTGAGATTTATTTAACACAAGAAGTGAGACAGGGTGATGGCAGGTTTGTGGGGGCTGAGAGCTGTTCCCAGGAGTCCCCGGACTGCATGTGGTTCAGAGTTGGCCAGCAAAAGGGTCCTGGGTTCCAGGAAAAGTTCCAGTGGACGCAGGGGTTGCCTGGCAGAGCAGAGAGTGTGAGGTTCAGAGCAGGTGGTCTGGAGCAGGAGAACAGAAATTAGATTAGTGATGTGAAAAACAACATGCTGGCAGACAGTCAAACTGTTGGCTTCTAATACTAGTAAACTAGCTGGCTGGCGTGTGTTCATACAAGATGATGCAATGATCCGCCGGGAACTGGAAGGTTGGGTCTGGTTTAAGCAGAACATGGTGATGGGAGGATGAACCTGGGCCGAGTTCAATCTCAAATTGTTTTGCATCGGTTTGCTTCTGGGTTGTATGAAATATTTTGTGCGCAATGGGCTTCAAGGTATGTTGCACTTGCGTACACAACAAGGTGTTTAAGGCACCACTGTTTCCGTTAAAATAAATGTTTCGCTACGTTTTGTCTGGGCTGAACCAGAGACATTTTAGAGGAGACATACCACTCATTCACATCTTCAAAACAACTCTATCGGGAAAGCCCGTAGCACTGTCGCCTCACAGCAAGAAGGCCGTGGGTTCAAACCCCAGTTGACCCGGTCGCCCCGGCCTTTCTGTGTGGAGTTTGCATGTTCTGCGTGTGGGTTCTCCCCGGGTGCTCTGGCTTCCTCCCACCATCCAAAGACATGCTGACTAGGTTAATTGGTGTCTCTAAAATTGTCCTTAGGTATGACTGGTTGTTTGTCTATGTGTGGCCCTGCGATGAACTGGCGACCTGTCCAGGGTGTACCCCACCTTTCGCCCCAATGTCAGCTGGGATAGGCTCCAGCCCTCCCGCGACCCTGTATGCAGGATAAGCGGTTGACGATAGATGCATTGCATTCATGTAGTTTTTATCTTCCTGTGACCAGTTAAAGTGCAGTTCTGGCTCTCTCTCCATTCATTCAGATAGGAGCCTGGTCTTGTTATTTTGAAATAGCTGCCCGGAGGCGTTGCCAAGATGGCGACTGAGTGGCATGACTTGCCTAAAAGGACTTTGGCTGAACTCGGTCCCGGTGGGCAGACAGGGAATACTGGAACCACGCCCACCAACACCATCCAGAGCATGAGGGAGAAAACAAAACACAGAGAGACAGACACAAACAAAAAAGAACCCAGCAGGCATACAGAAAGGCAAAATAATTCAAAAACATACCCATACCAAAAGGTATGAGGAACCATGATAAGAACTTTTTTATTCTACCGCTTCCTGACTCTCTCATCTTAGATTTTCAAATTGAATATGACCCTCTTTATATTAAGAGCCTCCTGATGCAATATTTATGTTGGCTGAAGAGGATGTGATTGTTTGGGTTTTCAATGTAAATGATTATTTGCAGCTCCGGGAAAATGAAAATTTTAACAGGTTCAATTTTGTTGTTGTTGTGGGGATCTATCTGTCTTATCTATTCAATGATGGATTGATTTTAAGTCTCTCTGCTCTCACTCGGGTGTTTGGTTATAACAAGCATTTGTTTTTAGCAGATGCAGATATTGGCGACTTATCTCATTCTGGGAATGCGCCGCTTAAATTAGTTTTGCTGCAGTGTGGTTTTGCCGTCTGCAGAGTTAAAGCTACTCCATCTCCTAAAGAGTGTCGGCCTTGTAGACAGCATGATTGAAGAACTATGGCTGAGGAAGCAGTGATTCATGCCCCTCCACCAGAAGGGAGACAGACGTTTTAATTTACCAATTGTAGTTTTAATTATTATTGTAAGTCATACATCTGCCAAACCTCAACACACATAGACTTGATACACACTTTTGCAATCAGCAGGATCTGCACTTTACAAATATGGTGATATCTGTTGTATCTGTCTGTTGTAGATAGTAACTCCTGTGAAGCTGCTTCAAAATCATGAAAAGGCATTTCTTATAACTTCAGTGGGCTCGTTTCACAAATATATTTTAGGCTTGACTGTAGTGTCATCTTAATTTTGCATTAATTAATTGGAAATTAGTAGTAATAATAATGTTTTAAGCCTAAATAGTATGCCACACTACACCAGGCTATCTTATGTTTCTATGATAACAATCAGTGACACCAGTGAGTTTTAACTGTAAACTTTTGAAATTAGTAGTGAGAACATAATTTTAATTTTTCAGAGCTATCCTGAGCCTGACAGATGAGTTAGAGGAAGTACTGAGCTGCAGCATCCCAGCTCTGCTGCAGGTCTGTTCTGCCTTGAAACTTTATGCTACTGCTCATGAATCGTGTTGCTACACTCTTCCTAGCAACATGTTTCCCAGTAAATATTGAATTTTCTGTTAAAGAGAGCTGAGCAGTTTGTTTGATATGGTTACAGCGTCAGCAGTGTTTTAAGACAGCTTAATTTACCCAGAATTCATAGCAGATTAGGCCAATTTAAAGTACTTTCTTTTTCCACAGCTCCCTGACTCATCTTAGATTTTCAAATTATATTGCTCTATTTATGAATATTTAAGACTTTCTTAATGGAATATTTATGTTGGCTGAAGAAGAAATGATTGTTTGGGCTTCAGTGTAAATGATCATTTGCACCGCCTGGAAAATTTAAAGTAATAAAGAATTGAAAAAATTGTAACCTTGAACTAATATCAAATGAAGGCAAATCTCTCAGCCACTGTCTGGCTCTTTCACAAACCTTCCCATCAGCTTTTTACTATAGATTTTCACTCATGTTGATATGTTAAATCTCAGTTGTATCAATGGGGAGTATATACATATATAACAGACAGGAAACAGCTGTCACCGTGGGTACCGATAGACGTCTTGCAGGTCAAATCAAATAACTTTGTTGTTTAAATGTTTTGTTTTAACTTCACTACGGATTCTGTGATGCGGTCATTGTCGTATGGATTCGTTGGCCACTTCTACTGAGCCCTAACTGATTTTTGAGACAGTCTAAAATATGTCAGGCCCTCCGGGTGGATGTGCAGATGAAGGGGCGTAGGAGGAGACTTTACATTCTTGGGAACAGTGAGGAGTTTTCTTGTCGGTTCCCTTATTATTATTTACAGTCTGCTTCTGTTGGATGTTAGAGGAACTGCATCTTCAGGCAGCTCAGCATTGGCATTTAGCTGTGGCAGGCAGGCAGAGAGACGTAAATGTCCTACTGATACACAGTGGAGATGAACAACAGACACTTACAGCACCTTGATCCTTGAAGCCAGTGTGGGGAGAAATCTGACATTTTGAGAGTAAAGGCTTAACATTTTGAGGTTCGTAATGTTGCAATAATGAAGTCAGAATTTAGTCCTAACATTATGAGAACAAAGTGTTAATTTTTATTTTTATAAA
The DNA here is from genome assembly GCA_029875015.1 of Lepomis gibbosus. NCBI lineage: Eukaryota > Metazoa > Chordata > Actinopteri > Centrarchiformes > Centrarchidae > Lepomis > Lepomis gibbosus. The sequence goes on from JAPMOB010208828.1 coordinate 26,915, forward strand.
ATCATTTTATAGTAAACAGCATTTTGTAAACATTAGCGGGTGGGAATCACCAGAGGCCCAACAAAACGATATTACCATGATATGTCACAATACGATATTGCGATTTTAAACATATTTCAATTTATTTTTCCAATTTCAAATTGTGTCCCCAAAGGAAAACTCTTTTTCTAGTGGACTGAAAAAGCAACTGATTTTATTAATATAGTACCAAAAGGTAAACTTCTCATGTACAATTTATATAATAAAAGATCAATACTTGACATTCTTGTATCGATACAATATTGCCATGAAAAATATCGCGATACTATGCTGTATTGAATTTCCCCCCCTCCACTAATAAACATATATGTTGTGCCATTATATGATAAGTGCAGGCTGTCCCCTTCTGCTGGCAGGTGTTTTTGGGTAGTACTGTACATTAAGGTAGAATTTATATTATCTCCTAAAAGGGTACCAAAAATGTTTTTTTTCTTTTCTTCTCACCTGGTTTGTTTTTTAGTCTTAGCAATGGACCAATAAAGTTTTTCCTCTCGCAGGTCCGCAGTGTGAGAACAGTTGTGACCCGCCGCAGAGAGCAGCGTGTGCTGGTGATGGTTGTCACCATGGTGGTGTGCTACCTGGTCTGCTGGCTGCCTTACGGAGTGGCAGCTCTTCTCGCGACCTTTGGCCCCCGTGACCTTTTAACCCCGGAGGCGAGCATCACGCCGTCACTGCTGGCCAAGGTCTCCACTGTCGTCAACCCCTTTATCTACGTATTCATGAACAAACAGGTGAGGCGTTCACTGTCACTGTATCTCTCTTGAGTTATCTCTTGTCTTGTCGGTTCATTCATCTTAACTGCCAGTTCCTTCTTACGTTGCCTGCCTGCTGTAGCTGTCCGTGTGTCTTCTGCCTGTTTGCCTATTGTAAAACATTCTGTGATAGAAAAAAGTAGCTTCTGTGGATAAAATATTATATACAGAATCCTATCTAGCTGCTGTCTGATAATTAAAATCATTTGTGTTCTAATCAATTCCCAAATTAATTGCTTTTGTGAGCTTGAAACTGGGACTAAAGACATGACATCATATGTGAGTGTGAGAAACAACACTAAAAACACTGGCCAAACATGATGAACAAAGTTAAAGGTGTGCTGCGAGGGAGAAGATTTTATAACCCTGTTGATCAGGTTTCAGCTCACGTTTATAGTGCCTATCTGTTACTATCACTCACCTCCTCCTTTGGCTGTTCAATGCAGACTGCAGCATGGATTAACAATTTACTGTTTTGTGACAGTCAAACACAATTTTTCCTGAAGTCTGAGTACATGAATTTAACTCTAGTCATAGTTCACCTGTGGTCTGAGTGTTGTCTTCTGTATTAGTTCAGTATGCTCCTTTCTGAGTGTCAAAACAAAAACAACTCTTTGAATGTTGGTTCTTAGGTGTGAGGTTGGGTTTCAAAGGTTGGTTCTATTGTGGATCAAGTTTCATGTTGACCTTCAAGAAACTCTTTAACCTCTCTTTGCTGTTTTTCTGTTCTTAACAACGAGCCGTCTACAAAACATTCGATGGGCACCGCTTTCGCTGGTTGAGATGAAGGTAGTCAGCTGCTATAATCTGCTGTAGCTATTAAATGTAGCTAATAAATTCAATAAGTTACTCACCCAAAGGCCAACAAAATTTAGGTTGAATATTGTCTAGTTAATTTGCTCCCTGCAAGTCGGTGTCTGTATTTGGCCAAAGATCATTTGTTTGAGAAAAAACACAACTATACAATCACAGGTGGAACGGCTCTAGGTAAATTGAACTTAAATGGATTAAAAAAGTTGGATGTGGATTTGGATTTCAAACCAGACCCAACCTGGTGGATTCTCTTGTGTTTGCAGGTTTCTTTTGTTTTACTGTGACTCGCTAGATGTTCCCAGGTTAAGGGTGAATCTTCTGTCATTGTCATATTTTCCCTCTTCTTTGGAGTATTTTTGCGAATTCCTTTAAGTCCCATATATAGCATTTGCAGGTTTTATATAACACTTAATAAATCCTAAATTGTTAATAATACACCATAATGTAATTGTAAGCAGATATACTGTAAGTGTTTGTTAATGTAACTGAAAACAATAACTCTGGGCACCCATAAGTGGCGTAAAAACACAATGAATGACAATATAGTAAAACACAGTTATAATAATATAAAGTCTTCATAGGAGAAGTTGAATTAATAACTGTTAATTAACTACATTATAAACCAGTCATTAAATCTTTACAAAGGGCTTATAAATGCTAAATGGGGGTATTAAAGTAAAGTGTTACCTGGGTGAATTAATAACCTAAACTATACTGCTGCAGGTCAGAACCAGCTGTTCTGTATCTAACAACAGGACGTGTCTAATTATCTGCTCTGCTTTATTTAGGCCAAGAATCGAACACCCAGACCAGTGATTTATATGAGATTCACACCCAGGGGAGGTTAATGTAGGTGTGAGCTCCTCATTTACACCTTATGACAGAACACACACTCCCACATCCAGCTATAAACACACATGCGAACACATACACACAAAAAGAGTGCCACATTACTACCTCGTTGACAGCATCAACACATGCCACCCGCCACCCCACTCCTTGTGAGGTAGTGATACACATCAATGACATTTGAGGACACAGCACAGAAAGAAAAAGGACTGAAACATTAAATGAAAAGAGGAAGTAATCTGCTTGATGCCACTTTCCTTCCTAATTGACGGCAGAGCAACCTTCGAGGTGCTTTGTGCAGCATTAAACCGTCAATAAATCATTACCACAGTCATTAGTAGATTAGCCCAATAACTACTAACAAACATGAGCGTCACAGAGAGGAAGATTCCTGCGTGACTGCTCACTGCTTTGGACGTTTTGACAAGAGTTTTTTTTAATCCCTTTGCAAGAAAAATTCTCACTTCTATTTTTTTCTTCCTGCACAGTTCCAACTTTTTGTAAGTTAATTCTTTGTCCTTGATCTTTACAACAAAACACACCAATAAACAGCCAGAGTCCTGTATTGGATGATGTACTGTAATGAATCACCAGTACAAAAGAGGAACGACTGCATTTGAAAATATCTGCATCTTTGGTTAAAGAGTGAAAGCTTGCATTCATAAAAACACAAAGTCGGTAGTTTACTACAACTCTAAAGGTTTCACTTTGAAACAGTCGATCAGAGAGCTTAAACAGCAGGTGGAGGCAAAAGGTTACGCTGTTGAGAAAACACAATTTACAATCTGCAGCATAAATTAATATCTGCATCTAGGTGGCTTCTTCTTCATGGCAATTCCAGCCAAGGCTCATGGGTGTTGTAGTATTCAGAGCCGCACGCAATGCAGAACTAACGCAAAACTTGAAATCATTAACTGGCGGTCTTAATACAGGTGTACAGTTATCCAGGACATGCCTTTGTTTCTGTGTTGATATGAAAAACAGGAGGAAAGGAATGCATATATGAAAGGAGCAGAAGGAAAGAAAGAGGGAGGAGGGAAAGCAAGCAAAAGCAAAATTTGAAAGATGAAAGAAAAGGTGGATGAAAAAGGATGATGGGAAGGTAACAAAGGAGTTGAGGAACAAAGGAAGGAAAGAAAACACTGAAAGAAAGAAAAGGAGGGATGGAAGGAAGGAATAAAGAAGAAGGCCATGAAGAAAGAAAGAAAAAGGAAAGAGGGAAGAAAGGAAGAAAGAAATTACAAAGAAAGAAATCAATGAGAAGATGGAGAGTAAGGACAGTGAGGGGTGTCAGAAAAAAGATGACTAATTAAAAAAGGAATAACAAGAGAAAATGGCAGTAAAAGTGGGAATGAGTGAAAAAATAGACGAAAGGAATAGAGATGAACGAGAGGCAGAGAAAGGTGAAAGATGAAAGGGAAAGGTGCGGGACGATTACAGGAAGTTCTTTTTCATCTCCGAAAGGTAACGTAGCTTTGATTAGCATGTGATGTTACTATCAGGTGACCTTTCCTTCTTCTCTCTCACACACACACTTTTATCTTTCTCTGTCTCTTTTTATCTGCTTCTACCTCAGCCCTGTCTCTCAGGTTTGATTTTCTGTCTGTCACTTTTGAGCTTGGGAGACATTTAACTTTCTTTGATGACTGACTTGTCACATTCTGTCTGGTAGTGCTGTAGGGGAGGTTTCCATATGCATGCGTGCGATGACTAAGCTACTAACTGAACTTTCAGGGCCAGAGATAAACGCACAGGAGGCCGCACTGTGTGGCGCTTTCAGTCTTCAGTTCCTCCCAGCCCATAACTACGGCAGCAGTGTGTTGAGGCGAGTTGAAGACTTAAAGCGCTGTGCAGATTCATGCCGCGGACCTGAGCTGTCATCGTGACAATCACACCTTTGCAGGTGTTTTTGCAAAAGGGGCCGTTGCTGAGGTCTTTCTGTGAATGTATTTTCCATTTCACATCATCTTTTATTGTTTCTGTTAAAAAAAAGTCACACAGGGTTCAAACTAATTTCAGAATTTTCAGGAGAATAAATGGGAATCAATGCGTGTTTTCAGTGGCTGCCAGGATTATCACGCCTCAGGACCCTGAGCAGGAAAGATTATGGCCGACCCCTCCCACCCAGGACACAAAGTCTTCAAAACACTCCCCGCTGGCAGGAGGCTGCAGTCCATCAGGACCAAAACCTCGCGCCACAAGAACAACTCTTCCCGTGTCTGCGAAGGTTCTCAGTCATCCAGGTCATAGTTACCTAAGGAAGGTAAAATCAAGGGCAACTGGACTTGGTAGAAGATAGTAAAAGACTTTTGTCCCTCATCCAAGAGACTTCTCCACTTCTGAAATGACTAGTAGGGAAACTCAGCTATTTAACCTCTAACGCGTGACCTCTTGGCCTCAGGTGAAGATGCCAACGATGGTCGTTCAGACTTGGCCACGGGTGGTTCTAACGACCATGGCGACTGTCGTTACAACAGCCAGGATAACTAACGAACGACGGTCTTGGCAAACGACCCCACAGAGGTTAAAGAGCTGAGTTTCCCTGCTAGTCATTTCAGAACTGAAGAAGTCTCTTGGAAGAGGGACGAAATGTCTTCTAGTGTCTTCAGCCAAGTACAGTTGCCCTTGACTTTAACTTTCTTTGGATAGCTTCATCCTGTCTGCAGCTGGCCTCATCAATGAGGTCCGGACTCTCATCCCTCCCCACAGACGCCACACGTTACATTAATCTTAAAAACATCTTTAGTTGCCTTCTCATACAATACGCATGGTTATTTACCCACTATAGTTTGTATTTGTTGTGAAGTGTATTGTCTATTTATTATTCATACTATTATACATTTACATGTACATTACAGTCCTTTAGTACAGTCTTAAGGTATTTGCAATTTACTTGACTGCTTCCATTTACTTATACTCCACACAATTACATAACAGCCATCGTTACGTTTGCAGATTCTGATTATTAATACGAAATAGAATAAGCAAATAAATGATGATGTATTGTTATAAATTAAGCTCCCCAGCCGTATATACAGTAAAGCAGTTAATATGAGCCCGAGCTGCAATGTTTAAGTGATGCTTTTACATTAATACAGCAATAATTACAATCCACTAATTAAATATACATTATTCTGCATGCTTTTACTTCTGGTAATTTAAGTATATTTTGATGCAAATACTTCTTTTGCTTAAGTAACATTTCTTCCACCACAGAAATAATTATATAATTACAACCAGGGACAAGTATGCAGGATTTTTTTTATCCAAATGCCATCAAATGCCCAGGCAGCACTCACCACCACAGATCATTTTATAGAAAGCTGCATAAAATCTTGTGTTTGGATATTTTTTCATGTATATGTATCTATTTTTAAAATATATTTGATTTATTTTAACATACATCCCTGTCACGTTCAGCCTCCGGGCTGAACGCTGGAAACAGAGGTATCGGACCCAAATGCAGACACCGAGATGAGAACTGGAGA